>PVJL010005645.1:44646-76016 GCA_004026885.1 Lyroderma lyra
TGGGGAGCGATCCCTCGCAGGGACCCAGCACCTGGTGAGCAATCCCTCTCGGGGACCCGGCACCTGGGGAGCATTTCCCTCGCGGGGACCTGGCACCTGGGGGAGCGATCCCTCTCGGGGACCCGGCACCTGGGGAGCGATCCCTTGCAGGGACCCGGCACCTGGGGAGCAATCCCTCTCGGGGACCCGGCACCTGGGGAGCATTTCCCTCGCGGGGACCTGGCACCTGGGGGAGCGATCCCTCTCGGGGACCCGGCACCTGGGGAGCGATCCCTTGCAGGGACCCGGCACCTGGGGAGCATTTCCCTCGCAGGGACCCGGCACCTGGGGAGCAATCCCTCTCGGGGACCCGGCACCTGGGGAGCGATCCCTCGCAGGGACCCGGCACCTGGGGAGCATTTCCCTCGCGGGGACCTGGCACCTGGGGGAGCGATCCCTCTCGGGGACCTGGCACCTGGGGAGCATTTCCATGTCGGGGACCCGGCACCTGGGGAGCGATCCCTTGCAGGGACCCAGCACCTGAGGAGCGATCCCTCTCGGGGACCCGGCACCTGGGGAACATTGCCTCGCAGGGACCAGGGACCTGGGGAGCATTTCCCTCGCAGGGACCTGGCACAGGCCGGAACGTGGCCCGGAGGCATAAGTGACACACTTGTGGCCGGGGTTTCAGGAACAATGAGAAGAGCAAGGAATGTGTCGTCTGTCCACCACCCGGATGGGGCGGGAAGAGTGACAGGGACGCTGGGGATGGTGCCCCTGAGAGTTCCCCCTTCCCAGATCGCTGTGCTTTGGCTACGAAACCGGCAGGCCGTGTGCCCACAGCGAAGCCCGGAGTCACGCTGCCCGCGGACCCCACGCAAGCCGGCAGTCGGCCTGGAGAGGAAGCTGAGCTCCGTCCGCTGCTCACGGGCAGGGGCTGACCGGGCGACAGTGTGACGCGGCGGCTCTGGCGGGCCAGCCTGGCAGATGACAGCATGAAAGATTACGGGGAGACCTGGAAACACACTCCGACCCTGGAACGAGGGGGCAAACACGCGTGCCCCAGGGGGTGCGTTCAGCAGAGCCTGGGGGACATTGTGCGGAGAGAAACCCGAGCGGGCGCGGCGGGCTGGCGGGGAGTGCTGTCCTGGGACGGGGAGCGGGGCAGGACGCACGCGAGCCCTCCTTCCTTCAAAGACGGGGGGCGGCGGGGGGAGGAGGAAGACGCCCCGGGAGGAAACAAGCGGGCGCAGCCGGAGATGCTCCTTCTCCGTGGAGAGGACGCGAGTCCGACGGCAAGTTGAGGCCATCGGTTGCCTTCGTACGGCGCCCCGTCTCCCCACGACGCTCGGTGCCCTCGGTGCGTTTTCGGGCCGGGGTCGTGCTGCCCCTCCTGCGGCCTGGCCTCTGCCGTGCTGCGGGGGGCTGCTGCTCCGCCCCGCTGTGAGGCCGAGCCCAGGGGCGTCGGGGCGCACAGACCCCCGGCGGATGGCGGAGAACCCCGCTCCCGCCCTCGTGGAACGGGCCTGCTGCGTTTGTAATGGGCCAGATGTCCAGCCCTGGAGCACCAACACGGACGCGCGTCCCCGTGTCCTGATTTTACTCGTGACGTCACATGCCCACCCCCTCCCAGCGGCCCGGCTGCAGCACGAGCTCCCTCAGGGAAGAGCCGTCTCCCACCATTTCTCCTCGTCGCCTTGTCCCACCCTCTTGGCTCCCACCCAGATAACTGGGCACCAGGAGTCCGGGGTGGGGGGGACTCGCAGCGTTGGACTAGCCAAGAGTCTTCCCATCCCCCGGGGACATGGTGGGTCAAGTTGGGCTTCATTCTTAGGACCCGCCGGCGACTCTAACAGGCACGGCCAGGCCTTCACTAGGCCGAGGCGGAAGCCGGTCCCTGGACGCTGGGTCAGGATCATCTCACTTACAGATGGGGTACAGGGTACCCGCAGGGCGGTGCGGACGCTCGGGGCACGTCAGACTCCGTTCTTCGTCCTCACTGCTGTCATGAGGACGGGCAGGTGTCGTTGCCACCATTTCACCGAGCAGCTGACAGCTCAGAGCTGCAGCTGGTCACGTCAGGTGACGCTGTCACCCCCGTGCGTCACAGCTGCTGTCTCCAGAGAGAGGCGTCACCTGCGTTTCCACGGAGCTTCTGCGTGGCCCCACGGATGTTCACGAGAGCCGTGGCAGGTCCTGCATTCCTCGGAGGACTGGTGGGTGAGGAGGTAAAGACAGAAGTGACGTCCCCGGTCCCTCGGCTGTAATGGGCAAAACTCCATCTCGGACCCCAGTCTGGCTGGTTCCGCACTCCAGGCTGGTTCCACCGAACCTTTGGATCCGACCTTCTCTTTCGGCCCCGTCACCCTCCAGCCTGAGGAAGCCTGCCGTTCTCACCGCACTGTTCTCCCGCTGTTTGCAGAACATACCCACGTGGCTTTATCTCTGCTGTCTGGGACACAGTTAGCTCCCCACCTCTCCTTTGGCTTTGGAAGGGACACGCTCCACTAAGGCCCAAATGAAAGGATGCCGCCTCCAGGAAGCCCACGCTGGCCTCCCAGCTACCCGCAGCTCACCACCACCTCCCCTGTGCGTCCTCGACGGCCTTTGCTTACACAGCACAGCTCCTGTCACACAGGTGCTTCCCAGTGTTTGGTCACATCCCTGTCTTAAGGCACCTGTCCTCCCTTGCCCCGTTTGCAGCTGATTGCTGTGCCTTTGGCCTGCCTTCTTGTGAGGACCTTCAGGACGGGGGACATTTGTGATATGTTTCTTATAGCCCTTGTGGAGCTCTTAGCACTGGCCTGAGATGTGGGAGGCAGCACAAAATGCTTTTAAAAGTTCAATTTAAATAAAAATGCTCAGATATGAGGCCATCTGGTACCTGAGTAAGTACACGTGCAATTGTGTTTTTTTAAAGTCTTGCATTGATTTTAATTGTGTGCTTACAGTTTTATAGCACTAAATGTTACCCAATGACATCACACACACAAAATGCCCCCACGCTACTGAAAAATAGTCCATCAGCTCGTTTGTCAAAGGGTAGAAGTGCCCAGTGTAACTGTCCATGGAATCATTTCATTATAATGAAAATAATTGTTTGCAATTTAGTGATCGGGGCCAACACAACCATGATTTACAAGGAAAACAAACAAACAAACAAACAAACAACACTAAGTTCTGCTTTGGTGCAGCAGAGACCCCTCGGATGGAGGTGGGGACGGCAGAGGGATGAGGGGACAGCCAGGAAGTGCTGGCAGGTGGGAATCTGCAGTGCGTGAGAGGCGGGTCTTAGTCTGCGCGGAGAGAGTGTGGACGAGTCAGGGACGAGGCCGCTCACGCAGCCCGAGGCCCAGAGCCAAGGCGAAGGGTGGAGGCAGAGAGCCGGACTGCCAAGTCCGTGCCCCACCGTTGTCCTGAGGCTCCCACTGTCCTCTGCGCATGTCCTCACCTGTCCGCGGTGTCCCTCCAAGCACGCTCTGGTCCTTCCTCATCTGCACTCTTGCTCCTTGTGGGCCGCTCACCTGCCCTCCACCCCCCGCTCCCCATGTCTCCAAGTCCCCCCATGCACCAGAGCTCCCTTCACAGCCCATGTCCTATGCCGGCCACATGTCACCCATTCTCCTGTCAGTGTTGGGCTGACCGCCCCCACCCCACCCCAGGGCAGCTCTGAGTGGCTCCGGTGTTGTGGAAGCCAGCTGAGTGTCCTTGGTGATGGAGGAGAAGGGGCAGACCAGCCAGTGGGGCCACGGATAGGAGGAAAGGCTCAGGAGCCAGGTCCCCTGGGGGATCCTGGCGCTGCCCTGACCAGCCGCGTGACTATGTGAGGTTCCTCAGGCTGTCCCCATGGACGGCCACCAGCTGGGTGACCTAAAGCAACCGCACTTGCTTCTCTCCTGGCTCTGGAGGCAGAGGTCTGGGACCCAGGTGTCAGCACCTTCGTCCCCTCAGGGGGCTCTCGGGACAGTCCGCGTCGGGCCTCCCTCTGGCTCCGGACAGCTTCTTGGAGCCCCTGGTGTTCCTTGTGGATGGTCATTCTGGTCTCCACCTCCCTTGTCATGTGGGCTCCACCCCTGGGCCTCTGTGTCTTCTCTGTCCCTTGTAAAGACACATGTCACTGAATTTAGGGACCGTTCTCAATCAGACTGATCTCCTCTTGAGACCCTTCACACCTCCAAAGACCCTTGGTACACTCACAGGTTCTGGAGGTTAAGGCTTGGACATAGTTTTGTGGGGAGGGGACACGACTCGATCCCTACAGTGACCTTGGGCTCCCGTCATTGGCTTCCTATTAGTTAGATGGGCTCACGGTACCCTCTGTCCAGGATTGCTGTAATATTAGCGCAAATGGCACACCCTTGAACCGGGCCCCTGGGGCCGGGGGCGGTGAGGAGAGACAGCTAACGTCTGCAGGGATTCTCTGCGGGGGGATGGGAATGTTCAGGAAGTAGACGGTGGTGACGTCTGCACGACTCGCTGCATAGGGGCAAAGCCACTGGATCGTGGGCCTTACTGGCACGAAGCCGTCACTTTACAGAGGAGCCCGGCTCAGGGTGACGGCTTCGTTCATCACAGCTTCTATTGTGATTGTTGAGGTGTCCCCAGTAACTATTCTTAAAACCTTTCATCACAGCTTAACACTGCCGAGAGGTGACACGGGTGGTGAACTTACTGTACAACGAGTTGTACAATGCACCGCAGAGTTGTACGCCTGGAACCTAGGTCATTCTTCCCAACCCGTGTCACCCCCATAAGTCCAACAATAAAAATAAAGGAATAAAATAATAGCTTGACACTTCACCTCCTTTGTCGCGCCTCCCAAACGCCGGTACGAATTACGGTCCAGCAGGAAGCGTGGGCCGCGGCCGCTAGGCCTGTGCCTGCACCCGGCCGGGGAGACCGGGCCTTTGTTTCGCGGGGACACGAGCAGTTCACAGGGGAAGTACTTACTGCAAATCAGCCCTGCGGTGCTTCTGTGTTCGCCGGTGTCGCCGCCATCGCTGTGCACCAACGTCTGTGAGGTGGCGTGTTACTTTTACCCAGGAGCCCCTCCAAAAAGAGAGTGACATGAGATTCATGCCCACTGCGTTTCTACATTATGACTAGCGACGTGGTGCTTCGAGCCACGTGCTTTTCCAAGAAAATTGAATTAGCAGTGGAACACGGAGCTAGCCGGGGTCATTCGTGTCCTCTCACCGTGATGTCATTACAGGTAGTCAGAAGTCCACAGGTCCCGGTCCTGCTGGCCCGGGAGCAGGAAGGGGAGCCGTGGTAAGGACGATGGCATTGGCAGCACCAGGGCTTCAGAGATTAAAAACCGGAAGCGCAGGGACACACACTGGTCGTGGGGAAATAGCTCCCGAGTTTGCACTCTGACGGCCCACGAGACCACCTCTCACTGTCCGTGGATGCCCCTTCATGTTCACTGGAGGAGAAACAACAGGACCCCAACTTTACAGTCAGCCGGCCGGTGTTCAAAGCACCAGCTTCATTCCTCTGGCCCCTTCCCTTTCGACTTCTGCCTCTGTCACACTCGTCCCTGTCCCCTCCCTCTTAACGAGGGACCGAAGGCGGCAGGCACGTGTGGGGCTTGAACAGCCCAAGCCTCGAACACAGGGCACACACCGGGTCCCAGCTCCACCTCGCGCCACCTGCATGCCCTTGACGGCAGGGTAATGGCCAGGCCTGCAGCCATGTGGGGATCCTTGGATAATGAACGTTAACGGGCACAGCCCGGAGCCCTCCCGGATCCTGGGCAGGGCGCCATCGGGAGTGGCCCTCGTCACCGCGGCCAGCCCTCTCCCTTCCGCTCCCCACCTGGCCTCACCCCTGCGCACGATGGCCGGCCGATCCCCCTAACCGCCCCCTGGAGAAGGCCGCCCCGGCTCCATCCTGAGCAAATAGTTCCCAAAGCGCCTTCTAACCTTTCTCCTCGTTCTCTGCCAAGGGGGGAGGAACCCCACTCCCCAGCTCTGCCGGATTTAAATTCCATGCTCTGAGGTGCTTCCAAGTTCATAGCGAAATATCTCTGACATTCGACTTAAATCACATTCGCTTATCTTGCTTGGGGTCAGTAAGGGCTGTGAGAACATCAAAATTTTACATCTCCGAAACCCTGGAACTTTGAATTTGGTGTCCACTGTGGTTTCCAGCAATTTCTAAGGCTAGATGATTAATTATACCCAAGGCAGTCCAACGCAATTATTTAATTAAGCTGCCAGTTGTTTGGAGTAAAGGGGAAAGCTACACCCCGATGTCTCAACATCTGGCCTTTGGATGACTTAAAAGATAAGAGGAGACATGAGAACATTTTTATGACTGAGTAATAGTTTCTAGAAATTTTCCACTAAACTTTTTCAGTCATTTGTTTCTTGTGATTAGGACTTGGTGACATGTTTTACTGTAAGTGTTTGGCTTATTTAAATTCAATGCAAAATAGAAAATGCTGTCACGCCAAATGAAAGGCTGGTGGCATTTGATTTTTAGGGCAGGAAAGTCGTTTTTCTAGCAGAGCTGTGTTCCCTCCAAGTGTGTTCATCTTCCCCTTTTCCCCAGCCTAATGTTTGAAGTTCTCTTTCTTAATTTAGGCTTTTTAAAAATCAACTTTAATAAACAACAACAAAAACTCCCCTATTAGCCATTCTAAGCTAGAAATCTAAGTTTGATTTCATAAAGAAGTTAAAGAGCCACAAGCCACCCCTCAGAGCTGAGGACCAAAGTCATGTCTGTATGATCGACCTGGAGACACACGAGGACATTCGCTGGGGGCGGTAGGCGGCACGGAGCACAAGACGCCAGTCACGTGGAATGACTTCTAATCAATCCGTGGGATTTGAGAGTAGCCAGAAGGTCTGCACTGGCTCCCCCATCTGTCAACAGTTAAGTGTTAGGCGTGTTGGGGGCACCCACTGTGACTCTCCCATGTTTCTAATTGTCCCCCGTGTCCTGGTGTGGGCGTCCTGGCCACAGCAGCCTAAGACAGGGCTGGTGGTGGCGTAATACGAACTGGTCGGTGCGCGTCTTCCAGTCGTGTTCAGAAGAAAACATTTGACTACTTCCAACCGCCGTCTTCCCGTCTGTGGAATAACGTGGTGACAGAGCCTGGTCCATCGGCCTGCCTTCGTCACTAACGAAGAGGGCCCCTGCCATCTAAAAGCAAGCTCGTCCAACCCACGGCCCGCGGCCACAGGCAGCCCAGGATGGCTGTGAAGGCGGCCCAACGCAAATTTGTCACCTTCTTAAAACATGATGAAAATGACACACGGGCCTTATTTTTAGCTCGTCAGCTGTCGTTCGTGTGAGTGTGTTTTCTGTGCGGCCCAAGACGGTCCTTCCTCTCCCAGTGTGGCCCAGGGACGCCACAAGGCTGGACACCCCTGGAAGCACTGACTGTAGCCTCCACTAGGCTAAAAGTTTTGACTAGGTGGCATGGCAGCCCTGCGAGGGAGATGTCGTTATCCCATTTCCCGAGTGAAGAAACCAAGGCTCAAAGAGGTGAAGGTCACACCGCTAGGGAGTGGCAGGGCTCCCAGACGCCACCAGACTCCCAGACTCTGACCTTGTCAGCCACAGGGCTGGGCCGGCTCCCCGTGGTGTCCTTCCCCCCTATCAGCGGGGGGTCCTCTTCTCGCCAAGGTGGACGCGCCAAAGAGCGCTTCTCATGCTTCGGGCACTTGCGTTGGTGTCTTCAGTGGCGCAGCTCCCACAAATTAAGTAAAACACAAAAAAAAAATCACAAGGGGGTACTCCGCTATACACATAATCTTCGGAAACATTTGGGAAGTGTGACTCATCAGGGTAAATAATTCAGGTGCAGGAATCTTCCTTTAAAAAAACGGAGACGATGACCCTCCGGACCGTGCATGCTCACTCAGATACAGTCGCTTCCTCAGCGGCTGGAACGTGCCTTCCCGCAGCCCTTTGCCCAGAAAAGTACATTTGAGAAATAAAAAGACAGAGTGCATGTAAGGACTAAACGCTGTCCTTTGCCGCACAGCATTTGCAGCCCCAGCATTCCTCTGACTCGCTTTTCGAAAGGTTAACCCCTGCGACCCTGTCCCAGAAATGTCCTTTCCGCCTGAAGTCAAGCCTGTGCGTAGCTCGGTGCCCCCCTTCCGTCCTCTCTCTCGTGAAGGACCGGATCTCAGCCCCAACCAAGAGACGGTCCTGAGAAGTGATGTGTTTTGCTCTTCTTTCTTTTCCAACAGGGGACTTATTACTTTCGAAAATAAAACCTACGTCTTGGAACCAGTGACAGATGTGACCAACGGATACAAGCTCTTCCCGGCGGAGGTGCTGCAGGGCGTCTGGGGGTCGTGCGGGTCGCATCACAGCTCCCCGGGCCTCGCGGCGGACGGCAGGCGCCCCCCACCCGCCCGGGCGTGGGCGAGAAGGGTAGGAGGGAAACCCAGGGTCGTGTGTCTCCCCGCGGGTGCAGCTAGGGACACCCCATGGCGAAACGCTTCCATCGGGTGTTGTGTCTGGGGACGGAGTGTCCCAGGCTATCTGGAGGTCGTCGTTGTCATGCGGGCTGGGCGTAACCAAACGCTGAGAACGGCAGCGGTCTGCCTCAGACTGACCTGCGCTGGGTAGTGGGGCGCAGAGGACGGCCACTGATTGCGACTTCAGTGAGAGCCACTTGTGGGCCTAGACACAGGGTGGCGGCCACCACGGAAGACACGACGAGAAAGGGCCCTGACCGGCCCTCGGACAGCTCTCCTCGTACAGGAGGAGGAGGCCAGGGTGGAGCGTTCTTCGTGGGCGGTCTGCTTCACGGTCAGGGTCTTCGTTCTGACCTGCAGAGCGGCCCCAGCCTTTGCCCACCGGCCCATCTGCACGGAGGTCAACTGAGTCCTTCCACGCGGTGTGGCCCAGGCGCGCTGCGGGGGCTGTCCTCCTCCCGCGGGACCGTCCGGGGGGTCCGTGTTTTCGGGCCATGGCCCCTGGCCCTTCCTTCCTGCTGTGTCACTGCAAACAGTAGCTGCCTGATGGAGTCTGGGCTGCAGATCTCAGCACCCGCCACCCCACTGTGCAACCTCGCGAACCCGTCCCCTTTCTACATCCAGTATTTTGTGGGTTCCACAGGCTGCGGCGGACACTCGTAAAAAGGGGTTAGAGCAGCCATCCCCGTGTTTGCCTGGAGTTCTGGAATTCCAGTGAGTCCCAGCAGAAAGGGAATTATCAGCAACGTCCTGATGTTCCGTCTCTGGCTTCCCTGTCGCTCGGCAGACAAGAAGTCCAGAGTTCGTCTCTTTCCTGACTTTCGTTTGAGTCGTACGCTGCCTGACAGTCAGCGCTTCAGACACACGATTCCTCTTTGCTCACTCCCAACCATTTTCCAAATTCAAACCATAAATGTTACCCTAAACGTTGCTTCTCATTCTTAGCATTTTCCTCATCCCGGGGAGCAGCGTGCGCGCCCCTCACCTGCCCCTAACTGACCAGTCTCGGGACTTGTTCTTTTCATTTTACATTCCTGGTGTCCGCCCCGGGGTTCTGCCTGTCCCCTACCTTCCTCCGCCGGTCAGCGTGCTCCCGGGGTTTGCTGCGGCAGGTGCTTGGTGCCTGCTTTTCACTTTCTCCCCCATCGCACAGGAGGGGACGATCTCCCACTCGGGGACTGTGACTCACCTTGACATCGATACTCAGGGGCGGCAGAGGGCCGGGCGAGCTGTATCTGAATCCCACAGCTTGAGAAATACCCCCACTGCCACCACCCATAGAACTCAAGCACCCATCCTGCTTTTGTCCCCCACCCATCTTAGGGTGACCAATGTAAGAGGTGGTGTGACGAAGGCCCGCCTCTGCGGTCCCAGGGCCTGTGCACTTATTTTATTCTGCAAGTGCCCTTGGCTCCTGGGCAGAGATGTGATGGGGCTGTTGCGTCCCCGCCTGTAAACAAGTAGAGTGTTTGCATGTTGTTTTCGGGACGCTTGGCTTGGAGCCCCGTGTGGTATACGCTTCATCCGAGCTGTGAGACGTCTGACCTGACAGCTGAGATGACGCTCGGATCTGTTCGGCGTCTCGGGTGGAAGTGCACGCTGGGTCCCTGCTCGTCGTAATTCTTGAACTAAGGCGACAGCTCTGCACGGCCGCGATCGGCCCGGTAATTCCCACTCGTTCTGACGTGTGGAGGGATGCGGAAAACCTGACTAAAACCTGACTAAAACCTGAATAAAACGTTGTTTGCTTAATGCATACTGAAGTGCAAATGAGCCTTTAAGTTGGAAGAGGAAGACAGCTCAGGCTGTTCACCTCCATGCTCGGTATTTCTCTTTGAAGTGGCTGTCATTGTTTTTATGGAGGAGAGAACGTCTTCGACCTACAATACGATGATATGATGAAAACGGTACGAAAAACAACTTTCAAATAAGTAGAATGCGAGGCAAGTGGAATCGCGTGCCAGGTAGTTTGGGGTAGCACCTGCAGTAAACGTGAGGGGGACACTCAAGCTCTGTGTCACCCTGCTGCCTCCCTTCTAGCGCCTCGATTCCCTCCTCGGCAATCAGTGGCGCTGCGGCTGTCGTTTCTGGTTTGTGTAATGCACCAACTGCGTCTGCTTCTGCCCCTGCTGAGCGGGACTGTTGCAAAGTGTGGTTTGCAGGCTGGGGTGTCTCTGCAGACGAGCGCGTTTTCCCTCCGCAGCAGCCGGAACAGATCTGCACTCGGGGTGTGCACTGGCGGCAATCCGAGCGAAGCGTCGGTTTGTCATTTGGACACGGCTTTCCATGCGATTCTAGCAGGAACCCGAGCTGCTCCTGGAAGGCCGCCTGCAGTCGGACGTCTCCGGAGTCCTTTCTGGTCCTCAGTGCGTGCGGAAGCTCGCCGGGCGGAGCCCCTGCCACTGGGCTCTCCTGCCGCGTGCCCTGCCCGCTCCGTCAGCTGTGCTCTCCAGACCAACCCTGACGCGGGCCGGCGTCAGCTCTACAGAAGCGGGGACATCAGTAACCCTTCCCGAAGGGAAATGTCAATTAGTTTTGAATTACCCTCTCTTTGGGGATTACCCGTGTGCTTCTCCCCTCCGTTAGGAGGAATAATTGTTAGTCAGATGGAAAAGCCGGTGCCTCGTCTAGAAAGCAATGTTTGCTCTGGCTGCTGAGTACCAGTGGGACAGCAGGGCAAGGTGACACGGTTGTGTCACCTCGAATGCAGGCGTTGCTGTTGCTTCTATGTCTCTAGATAGCTTGTCATCTTTGGTTCATAGAAGCCACAGTACTGGTGGTACAAGTAGCGGTGATGGGACTAGATGTCACCTGTGCAGGCTGGTGATCCCTGCACATCGGGAATGGGCCGGAACCATCGGGAAGCTCATTGATGACCGCGGCACACTGATTCCCTTCCGGACATAACTGTCCTCACTCCCGGGTCCCCAGGATGCCACACCAAGTTCCCTGACGGCCCTGGTTGTCCGGAAAACTCGGTGGTGACAAGCAGCCAGCAGCGCTGTGGTGCCCTTGGCCCAGGCTTACGTCCATCAGCGCGAGCCGAGGTTCCGGGACCTGCAGGTGTAGGTTCCCACCGAGTCGCGAGTCCATTAAAACTCTGGACGAACAAGGCACACATCTCGCCATGCCGTTGCTGTTTTGGACTCAGTGCGTCAGATTCAGCCCATTCTTCCAGAATACTCTGCCATGGGCTGGTGAGTTCTGTAGGTTCTGTGTTAGCCCAGCCACGGAGGCGGTCTCAGGTGGTGGAGACGACCTTTCACGGCGGAGAGCAGGGCTCAGCTGACAAATATTCATCAATTGGCCTTAAGGTCAAGGCACGGAGCCAGCAGTGATCTCCCTTATTCAGAGGAAGAGAAATCAAACTTCGATTCATCTAATTTGCTGATCGTGCCGCCTGCGGGGACACTGGCCTGGGTTGCATTGCTGTTGTTCTGTCGTTGTTTGTATCACACCCAGCATCTGCTGTGGCTGTTGCATGTCTCGGAGACACGGTTCCATCCACTCGTTCCACACACACACCCGTTCCTCGTCCTCAGGTCCCCCCTCTCTTATCCGGAAGACAGAGCCCAGTTTAGTTCCTTCGCCGTGCTTTTCAGACTGTGCTTGATTTTCGTGAATCCTTTACCGTCTCCCCCTCTCCCACCCGAACCTAGAATGTGGGCTCCCTGAGGCCAGCGCCATGCCTTCTCGTCCACCCCTGTACCCCAGCCCCAGGCACAGTGCCTAGCAGGTATGTATGGGGTGAACGAGTGACATCCAAATAGTCTGGCCCATGAGAATTCATTGGCACCCTGATCGCAACTGTGCTTCTCTGAGTCGAGTTGGGCCGAGTGAAGTTCCTGGTGTCAGAGTTCTGGTTGCAGCATGCTTGAGGAATATTCTAGCTCCGGGAACTTGGCTGTGATGCTCCAGGAGGCCCGGGCACGGCCTCGCTCTGGAGCAACACTCCAGGAAAGCCTCGGCCTCCGCCCCGGAGCAGGGACTGCAGGGCCGTGGCCCGAGGCCTCGGCTCCTGCCTGTTCGGGGAAGGACTGTTGTTTACAAGCCCACAGATGAAAATTCAATCAAGCGACCGGTGTCAAACGTTGCTCTGCATGTCACAGATTCTAAATCTGATTCGTTTGGAAACCGGACAGCCCCGAGTGGCCGAAATCCCGTGGAGGTAATTTAAGCCCCTTTGTGTGTGCAGCTGATGGGAGCATGAATCTTCGTGGACATGAGCCGGCCACTCCCCGCCCCCCGCCGTGGCTTTTTATGACCATGTGGTTAGCTCCTCTCTGAGCCTGCAGTTCTCTGAATCATGAGAAAATGTGGGCTTCTCTGAAAACTGCAGAGACAGGAAAACCGTGCTCATGTGTTTGTTTTCATTGTCCGGAATTGTGTCCGTTCTACGTGATGACCCAAGGCCCCCCGAAAAATCTCGCCTGCTTGTTTACCTCACCCCTTTGCAGTCCAAACGCATAAGCAGTCCATAAGCAACCAGGGCCCCTTCGTGAGCGTTTCAAAGGGAGATGGATTTGTGTTTTGCATTCGTAGAGCTGTATTTTCTTCTGTCTAACTGGCTGAACCTGTTCACGGCTCATCAGGGAATTGGGGTAGGGGAGAGACTTCCCACCTCAGGACGGACGAGAAGCAAGAGCCTCCCACTCCGAGAGGGCGTCTCGTTGTGCGTGCACCCGCGGATACTGCTGGGGCTCATCTTTCCCCCTTTCTGAGCACCTAGTTACCGCCACAACACACACCTACAACATGCCGTGGCAGAGCTGGACGTCTTTCTCTTCTTGCAGCCTTGTAAGTGTAAGAGAAAGTATACTTTTTGTGGTGCTTTATGCTTTTTCCTTCTTCATAAGGTTTCCAGATTTCTTTAGGGGTACCTACATTCATGACTCCACGTAGCTGGGCGGCAAGGGGGACACTGCTGGGATACGAACATTTTTCTTGTAAAAAAAACCTATTTGGAAGATCGTGGACTGCCAGGGAGTTGCTGTATAAAAGACGTTGCCCTCAGGGTGATGTGACTAGAAAGCTGATGCAAAGCACGCCGGGGTCATTTTTGCGTTTTTGTCTGAATGCACGGTGAGGACAGGCACGCTTGAATCGTGAAGCAGGGTGTGGGCTGAAGCAGCACGTCCGTCGTAAGGCCCGCGAGCAGGCCCCCCACCTCCTCCACCGCGTGTTATTGCAGAAGCAGAAGGCTTTGTGCTTTGTTTTTAGTGTTGGCTCTTTTTTTGAGACCACCCTCCATGAATCACCCTTTTTCTGCTAGAAGTACCTTTGGGATTCTCGCAGTCACTCATGGAAGCTGCTGATGGTTGTGGAGGAAAGTTGATTAAAACATAGTCCGCCCCCGCGGCTGCCGTTGTGCGGGGGTGTCGGGGCGTCTGCCGCCTGGGCCTCCCCGGTCCGCCCCCGTGACTGCAGTGCCCACCTCGTTCTCAGCAATTTGGGCGAACCCCTTTCCTCCAGGGGCCTCTTCTCGTCTTCTATCTTTTTCTCTGACACTGTCTTTCTGTTCCCTCCTCGTCTGCCTCCTCACCCCTCTTCTTCGCCGGCTCGGTTCCCTATGCGTCGGCCTGGCTGGTCCCCGCTCTCGAGACCACCTGCTTCCAACTGGGCTCGTACACCCTCAGCCCGAGGAAATGAGCTTTCCCGGTGCTTCCCCCGAAGGACTGTGTCATTCCTGGGCACACCATTCTCCTCCTCCCAGCGCAGAGACTGGACCCCAGAGGCACAGGGAGCGGCCCCCGGCATCCCGTGATGGTCTGTGGTGGTCTTCAGAGGGGCTGCAGGCCGCCCTGCCCCAGGCAAGGCCAGACTCCTTTGCAAGGATTTCCCAGAGGGAAACGCACGCTGGTCAACCACGTTGAGCTGGCCCTGCAGAGGGTGCTGGGGCCGGAGGCGAACCGCCAGGTGCAGGGGAGGTGCGGCCGCCTGGGACCGTGAGCGCAGTCTCCCCCGGGTGGAGGTGCCTGGGCCGGGAGGTGCCCAGGGTGTTCCGGGAGCCCACGGGGGCGGTAGGGGAACTTAAAGCCGTGTTTCCTTTCGGCAGCGGAAAAGAGAGCCCCTGAGGACGACCAAGTACGTGGAACTGGTTATCGTGGCCGACAACCGCGAGGTATGAGCTTTTTGGAGGTTCCCGCTCACAGTTAGTGAAAAAGCAAAACCCACAAAACAAACGAGCAAACAAGAAAAATTCTTTAGCAAGTTATTACTTGTACTAATTAACCTCATTCTCTATGAGCCCTTAAAAACATTGTAAACAACCCATGGAAACAGTGATGTGACGATATTATAAAGTGTAAAACCATCGAAAATGTGTCTCATTGTTACAAAACCGGAGGCAAGGGCTGCAGAGAAAAGCAGGGTGGCTCCAGGGCTCGGCTCTCCAAACAGGGAGACGTTTCTGGGGGGAGCCGCAGGTGGCTTTAGGACGAACTCTAAAAGGTGCGGGGACAAGTCTAGGTTCAACCACGTCCGAGACGAAGGCGTGCATGAAAGCCCGCCTTCGGAAGCAGGCTTGGCCACGTTCCTTTCTTCTTTTCACCGATTTTTAATTAGCGTTCTTGAGATCCTCTTCTCCGTATGCATTTCCTGCCTCGTGTACATATCACAAATTAGGTGACATTTGCTCATAGAGCCAACGCGTATGAATGAAACAGGCTTCACAATTTCTCAGGAAACTCTCCCCCTTTTGGAAGGTCAGATAGCGTGAAGGAGAGGGAATTGACTGTGTTTTTATCCATTCTGCTCTGCGTTGTTTGACTTGTTGCCATGAGCATCTATCAGTTTTACTATTTACTTTTTGAAAACAAATGTAAAGGAAATTTCTGAGGAAGTTAAAATGGAGTTGATGATATGAAAAATGGCTTTGGACTGCCTTCTAGTTGTCCATTTTCTCTTTGCCAAAACATGTCGCTGCCTCTATCATTTATGAGGCTGGGAAAAAAATCGAGAAGTTACTGTCTTATGAGCTCTTGGCCTGGGCAAATTTCAGGGAGTTTCAGAAAGTGCCCGGATGGGGAAATTACGGGGCAGGATGGGGGCTCCTTTCAGCATAACTGGACAGGGCCCGGGGTGGTGTGCAAAGCCCAAGACTTCACGATCTCCAGGAGCTGGGAAGATGAGGTTTGGTTGGTATTCTTGCTGTTATTAATGCTGACATTTAAAATCATTAAGTTTCAGAGGCAAGGAAAAGATCTGGAAAAAGTTAAGCAGCGATTAATAGAGATCGCTAATCACGTTGACAAGGTAAGTTCTTTCCCGGGTAATTAAATCACTCCAATCGTGTAAATGTGAGAGAATGAGGTGGGAGACACATGCACCCCTCATCTGACGGAGCAGGCGCCCGCCTCTGGGCTCCCCTCCTCTGAGCACGGGGTTCCCGGGGCCTGGAGCAGCTGCAGGAGGTGGCAGCCCAGCTGACCGCCAGTGGTGGCCCCAGGGAATAGCTCCTCCAGGCTCTCTGCTGGCCAGAGTCCCAGTCTGGGGGGACCATGGACTCCCACTTCCATCCAGAAGCCCCGTAGGGAGCCTCGACCCCTTTGAGGGCTCCCACTGTCCCTGCAAACTGCCCTGTCCACCCAGCCCCGTGCCAACACGGCCCTGCGGGCAGCCTCTCACCCACAAGGAGCACACAGGCTCCGTCATCACGCACAGGGACATCGGCGTTTGGCCCAATCCGCTGGTGGAAATTCCCTCCGCAAGAAACTCCCTCAGGAGATGGGGCGCGCACCCTTTACGAAGGTGACATCAGAGCAGGAAGAGACCCTGGGAGTCTGGTCTCACCCCAGGGGGGTCTGCTCGACAATGCTCCTTACACTCCTGTTCCCCGGTGACACTGCCCACACCACCTGGCCTTCAGAATCAGCCCCTGCGGGGGAGCAGGAGTGGCGAGCTGTGTGGCACCGGCGCCCTCAGCCCAGGACAGGGCTCCTCGTGCTGTCTCGGGCACTTCTGCCTGCGTGTCTGAGTGGGGTCCGGCCACCACGACTCCCCAGGGGTCCTCCCAGGCACCATGGTGGCCACCACTGTCCTAACGCATCCACAGCTGCAGTTCTCGGATTGCCTGTCCCTGCCCATGCAGACAGGTGACAGGGAAGAGGGACCTGCTTGCTGCGAGGCTGTCCCAGCCAGGACCCTCCAACGAGCTCACATTTCACACACAGCAGTGTGAGGAGGCCTCGTGGTAGCTACGTTTTCCATCTTATCATATGGAAGTGGAATTTTCAAAGTTTTCAGAAAAATGAAGGCAAAAAAAGGCCCTTCCAGGAATTCAGCTCCATCCCCCGGGGCCCGGTGGGCAGCGGCAGGCCCTGCGCGTGGACAACTCGGAACACACCAGACGTGCTCCTGTTTGACCCACGAAGTGACCGCACAGCACGAACGATGTGCGGCCGAGCCCGGCCATTGCTGAGGGCCGTTGTAAGACGATGGGTTTGGTTTTCCGTGTCGTTATTTCTGCACCTTTTACTCTGTGTCGTCTCTTGCTTCAGCCTACAAAACCTCGAACGAGCAATGGGGCGTGTGTCACTAACGTGCCCCGGTGACTGCAGAGCAGGACGCCTCAGCAAAGTCCTCGTGGGCTTGGTGGAGAGAGAGCTGGGCACCGGCTGCCAGCGCACACACAGCGGGGTCCGCGGGGTCCCCGGGCTCCTGCCGACCACCGGTGGATGAACTCTGGGCTCCAGCAAGAGCTCCGCATTTCGGGCCTGCAGCTCTGCAAGTTGCAACATCTCACTGCTCCAGTGCCTCGGCCCCAAAACAGCAAACAGTGTCCCAGTGGTGACTTCCTCGTTTGCAAACATCTGGGCTTTTCTTGGCCGTTCTCAATTAGTAACTGCTTGGCTGGCCGCGTTGGCTTGAAGGGAAGAGGGAGAAGGAAGACCCAGAAGTGAGTCGGGGACAAAGGTGACATTCTTCAACATTCGTGAAAGTCCCCCCCCATCAGTAAAACACAAAGAGCAGGCCTGAGCTTCTACTCGGGGCGAACCCTTCACACAGGAATTGGGGGGGTGGGGGGGGGGGCGCTGCAGCGGGGGCGGGGCGCCTGCTAGAGGAAGTGGTGGCCCGAGCTTTGCCTCTTTAACCTTTCACCTCCCGTCTTCCTACTTCGTATTCATTAAGCAGTCAGCACCAGCTGCACATTCTTCAAGGCTGAACCTCTATGACCCACTTTTGAAAGGGCTCCTCTGTGCATTGAATTCCTTCAGGTCCGGCCCTCCACCTCCCCCAAGCTAGCTGCCTGAAGGATGTGAGTTCCGTGTTGGACCCCAGGAGGCTGCCCTTCCGTTCTGCCCGTTTCCCTTTCAGGTCCACTTCTTCCAGAAATCTTCCCCTGAGCCCCCGAGAGCAGCATCTCTGAACGTCCAGTGTGCACCCTTTTCCGCAGTTCGCTCCAGCGCAGTACGCTGCAATAAGGACAAAGCGGTCCGTGCCTGCAGCCTCCCCGCTGGACTCGGAGAGTCCGGAACCCAAGGGCAAGGGCGTCCCAATTCCTGCTCTCTGTGCCAAGGCCCAGCCGAGCACACAAGGGCCAAGCAAGGATTTGTTGCTGCTGTTTTAACGGGTGAATCAGTTCAGCTGGGCGTGGACCAGGTCCACTGGCATTCTGGGGTTCATAGGCCAGGCAGGCAGCTGCCGAGCGCCAGGTGAGCCTCTCGCTGGGCCTGGGGTCACAGTGGGGCAGCTTGGAAGAGCGTCTGAGCATGCTCACCAGGGTGGCTGTGTTGGTGGTTTGAAACCTGAGCGCCAGGAGCAGCCTGCCAGCATTCAAACCCCAGCCATGCCAGTCACGTCTTGAGTGGTTACCTGGTCCCCCCGTGTCTCAACATCTTTGACTATAAAATGGGAATAATGATTGTCCTTCACTCACAGAATTGCTGTGAGGACTGAGAGCGATGGCTCGGGAAGCGCTTAGCCCTGCGCCTGGGACGCAGTGAACGCTAGTAAGTGTGAGCTGTGCTCATTGTTAGTGTAACAGGAAGGACCGAAGGGACACCCTCGGCAGTCCTGGGAAGAAGGTGGCATCAGTGAAGGCATGGCGTGTGACAACTTCCCGTGAGCTCAGCGTATGCGAGGTCGGACAATTAATGTCATGAACTCATCCTAGAAAAAGCACTCTGTACCTCACTGTACCTCTCGCTGGGTACAGTCACCTTCGAAGTCCTCCCCTTGGGAAGCTGTGCACTGACACCAGCCCCTAGTCCACCCTTCAGAGCAATTTGGGAACCCTTTTCTGAAATGGCCAGCAGAGCCGTCATCGTACCCAAAATCTGACTTCACGAACCGGCCACTGTGAGCTTACACTGGCAGCGCCGTACAAACAACTTGGGAAGGTCATAACCTTGCAAAAGTATGATGACAGCTCTGTTGGCCATTCCAGAAAAAGAGCTCCAAAATGGCTTTGAAGGGTGGACTAGGTAGGCATTGGTGCACAGCTTCCCAAGGGGAGGACCTTGAAGGTGACCATAGTGACATTCAGCAGTGAGGTGTGTAGCACTTTTTCTAGGATGAGTTCATGAAATTAATTGTCCCAGCTCATAGGACAGTTAATCTGTGGCATGGATTTTGGAGTGGAGAGAGTGTACGTTAGATGCTTCTACGTATGAAATCCATTCTAGGGATGCGATTGGAGAGAGCTAATAGAGGGACATTTCAGCCCATCATCATTATGGATTAGTAAGCACCAAAGCTATTTCTCAGAAACCATGGCAACTAGTCCTTTATAGACCTCAGTCACTACTTCCTACAATACTTGTTGGAGGCAGAACGTCACCTTCACAGATGACAACTCTGAAGCCCACACGAGTTGTCTGACCCTGAGGGTGTCGCTGAGCAAGCTGGTGCGGACGTCAGCACCGGGTCTTTCACGTTCCTGCCGCTGAGCCCCACTTTCGTACATAACGCTGCTGGGCGCGTGATCGCTCCATCGAAGACGACAGCCGCCATGTGCATTCGGAGGTCCGGAGGAGCCCAGGAACCCAGTGTGGGCTGGGAGCACCCCAGGGAGACCACAGGCCAAGCAATTCTTGATTGAAAACAAGCCGTTGGGCAGCCTTTTGTCATGTAACTGTCTCATTAACTCATTAGTGTAATGCCCATCATCGTTACCTGCTTGGAACCGAGTCAGACGGCTGCGATCAGTGTATGTTCTGTGATGCCATTTGGCCTCCAGTCGCCCTCTCCTGCTCATCTGGTGCCCCCCAGATGACGGTGGGGACAGGAGCAGGGACACAGATAGGCCGGCCTCCACGGGTCGGAACCCAGCGCGGTACCGCGCTCCAGCTCACGACGTTGGAACCGGGCGTGATGCTCCAAGGTGAAGCTCTGTCACTCTCGTTCCTAGTTGGCCCGGATGCATCTAGCACCAAAGAATAGGACCCGCTCTCATCTGGAGCTTGACTTTGACCACTGGCACCGGCCACTCCGTTCTCCTGGGCCGCCTGGAGTGTCAGTGGATGAGTGACCTTCTCAGTGTGCACTGTCTCACACATCACAGGCGCTGACAGGTTTTACAACCAGCCCGGGGACCCCATGTTCTCGGCCCCTGGGCCTTGAGCACAGAGCCACCTCCCTGTCATGTATAGGATTCACATGGGGACAGCAAGATAGTTGGGGGTCATGGGTAGTTACGACCTCTCCTTTGACCCTTCATCCCATTGGAAGAGTTGCCCTTCCTACCTTTGATTCAGGACGTCCTGCTTGGGGACAGGGGCTATAAGTGGAAGTCACAAGTACGTAAAATGGGGACAGGAAGGCGATGGGAAGACTTGCTTTGGGCAGCGCGCCTGAAGCTGTGTTTCACAAGCCTGTGAACGAGAAGCTTCTTTATCATGGACTGTCCCCTTCGCACCACCGGTCAGCCGACCTCTGGCTGTGAGAATGGTCATTAAAGATCCTGAAGAAGGGTTCTATTTATGCCTTTATTATTCTGAAAGCTATTGATTCGCTCGTTTAATTAAAACCTCCTAGATTGATTCTAGGTGGCAGACCAGCGCAGGGTCAGCCAAGTCTGAGTCTTCACTGAGAAATTAATGCAGATTCATTAAAGCAGATAGAACGTTTTGCTTCGAATGAACCAATCGCTGTCCCTGGCAGAGTATCCGAAAATCCCACCTCTCTCATGGTTTGGTTTTTGGTTTTTGGTTTTTGGTTTTTGGTTTTTTGCAGTAGCTATTAACTGGCAGGCGTGGGCTATAATGTAACTACTCGAGCTATAATACGCATCTACGTGCACATTTTAAATCACCAATGAATCATTTGAAATATGTGCTTCCGTACCAACAAGGACAGACGGCCAAAGGCCGATAACCACGGCGTGTCATTGGTCACCTGGGTGCCCCGTCCCCACACGGGTGGGCTTCAGGCCCTGAAACTGTTTCTGAGGTCCGCGCGCCGCAGGAGGAAGGGAGCAGGGCGAGAGAGTCCTCACGCACGTCCCTGAGCGTCAAAGCACACGAGCCCGCCCTGGTCTGTGGTCAAGTCCTCGTTAACGTGACCCCCACGGGGCCCGTCTCCGTCAGTTTTACAGGTCCCTGAACATCCGAATAGTGTTGGTCGGCGTGGAGGTGTGGAACGACATCGACAAGTGCCCTGTGAGTCAGGACCCGTTCACCACCCTCCATGAGTTCCTGGACTGGAGGAAGATGAAGCTTCTACCTCGCAAATCCCACGACAACGCACAGCTTGTCAGGTAGGCGGTCCGTTGTCGTGCCTTCGCCTAAAGGGTGACCCCAGCACACCTGAGTCCCCTCAGCCCCGCCTACACGGCTCCTGGGGTGCACACGGACCGACGCAAGGTGCCCTCTCGGCCCCGGCCAGGAGGCAGAGGCCATGCTGAGCAGACTGCGGGGTCTGCTGCGGACGTGTCCATCCGGACACCCCGGGAAAGCCGGTCCCCTAGCTGATGTCACAGCTTCTCCCATCGCCCGAACGTCTTCCTCTCCGTAACGTGTTCTAGCCCGGTCCTGATGGACAGTCGTCCGGAGCAGGCTGCCTCTCAACGCCGACCCTCCTTCGTGGTTGGTGGGAAATGCTGCTGCGAGCTGTGACAGCAGCGCATCAGGGTGATGCCAGTCAGATGCTCCAAGAAAGAAAATCGTTGTCCCTCCTCCTGTCCCCGGCTCCTCTGTGGCTCCCTGGGTCAGAATACCAGCACGGCAGCCAGAAGCCTGTGTGCTGCCTTCCAGTCGAGGTGTACCGGGCGCCCGCCAGGACCCGAACTTGGTTGAGACGCTTTGAGCGGGCGGCGTGCAGCTCTGCGAGCCTCCCGCGGCCCCGCGGCCAGTCGGCGGGGAGGAGGCAGCCGTGAGCGTGGGGGCTCCAGAGAGCGACAGGCCCGCGGGGCGAGCGTGGCTACCACGCGACACGGCACGGCGCCGAGGTGCTACGGGCCCGGCTCCTTACAGGGAGGCGGCAACAGGCTCTTCCCACAGCGACACACTGTTTCCCAAAGTCCTGACACAGTTGAGGCCGTTATTCTTTCATCCTCACGGAGCGCGTGGCACTGCGTGACAGGGTTTGGCCCTGCGGCCAAGGGGTCTAACACCCTGAGCATTTACGGAGAGGGAAAAACCGGTCCTACCCCGTCCTGGGGTTACAGAGTGCCCCTGTCTGAGCTGGTGGGGCGCCCTGTCCGTCCACCTCGGCCATTTCTCGGCCGTTTTCACAGGGTGTTTCTTGCCCTCCCCCTGGGCTGTTCGTGCTAGCCTCATAGTTTATGCATTGATTAAGGCCGAACTACTAACAGTAGAATCGGACTATTGTGTTTTTGTTATTTTTCCCAAATGGCGTCGGTCCAACTTGAACATCTGGAATTAAATTAGCCTCTTATACCATCTTATTATTTATATACATGTATAAGTGTGTAGTCTATACGGTCCACGTAGATGTAAGTCCAAAAGCTATGACCCCTGCTATTGTGCATTAGAGGGTAATGGGGTGAATGGATACCGGGGCTGTCCGGAAAAAATCCAGCCCTGAAGGCCCGTCTTCCATATTATATAGTCGGATTCCTTCCAGACAGCCCTCGTGCATTGGTACACACACACACGTACACATGTGCGCACACACATACAGCACGGGGCTGTGTATGTACTTACCGTCTTATATCCAAGTGACCACAGCCAAAACACCTAGCTTTTCAAGTGACGTGTCAAATGTATGGATGTACATGGCCACGATAACATGGGTGAGTCCCTTCCTTCTGAGAGGAGAGTTCAACAAATACGATATTTACTTTTTAAAGCATGAGGTTGGAATGAACAGTACAGGCGTTAAGCAGGCCTTGATGTCATTAGACTCATTGATCAAGATTCCATATACAAGAAAGCTGCACCTAAGCCACAAGGTCCCCTTCCGGAAGCTTCCCCCGGGGTGCCGAAGCTTTGTGGGTCCTTAGTTCTCCTGCCCCGACTCCAGAGGATGGATCGCACATTTCTGCCGGTCTCACTGTTGAAGCTTGTGGAACGGTTTGGGTTTGTATTCGCGCTGTCACATCACACGGAAAGCAAACTCCAGCTGCAGGGGAGACTCGCGTAAGCCATCTAATGCATTTCACTTAATTAACGATGATTCTCCGTGACCCTTCTCAGCCGCTCCCTTTAATGAGCAGACAGTGTCTAAAAGGAGCGGCTCCCCCCACCCCCCAGGCCATTAGGAAAATAGGCAGAATGCACCGTATAAACACACGTGTCATGGCTGCTGCTTGTCTGAGTCTTGAAAACAAAAACCCGAAAGGATCACGGGACTGCGATGCATTCGGAAAATAAACTGTGAAGGATTTAAAGATACGATCACCTGTCTGCGCACCCTCATGAAGCTGTTGTCATGTTTTAGGCTTCTGCAGCTCCTGGGGGAATGCCCCACCGAATTCTAAATATCAGAAAATGCCTTTATTCGATATTAACTTAAGAAAGTCCTTTCTTTTGTTTCCTAGCGGGGTTTATTTCCAAGGGACCACCATCGGCATGGCCCCCATCATGAGCATGTGTACGGCTGAGCAGTCCGGCGGGATCGTCATGGTAAGTAGGGCAGGAGCTGGCCGCAGTGTCCCACACCCGCGGCCGCTGGTGAGTCCCCAGGAGAGCCCTTCCTTCATCAGGCTTCGTGAAACTGGGTTCTTTTCATGAAGGCCTTTTAGGTTTGACCCGGCCTTCTTCTCACCCCGTTTGTGATCGACATATCCCACAAGATTGTAGGGACTGTTTATAAAGCACATCACGTGGCACATGGGAAAGGTAGGGGCGTGGAAATAGCTCGGTGGAAACCAGTCGTCCCCTTTTGTGGAGAAAGAGTTTTCAGCTGGGATTTTGCCACCACCAGGACGAGCCCGGGCACTGGGGCCGACCCAGCACTCAGCGTCCTGGCTGCACTGTGGTCTCACCAGGCATCACCGTCAGGATGTTTTCCTGGTGGTTCTACCTCTAGGCCCAAGAGCCAGCCGTTTGAGGTTTTTAACTATTTACCACTGCAAATGCTTCGCATACCGCCTAGCCTGTGTCCAATTTGTCTGTGCAATAACCTTATTCTTGGAAGGCAGAGACCTGGGTTTATTGCTTTACAAGGATCATTTTGTCATATATGGGTATATGTGTATATAAAAGGAAATAAAATGAGAAGACTATCTGGGACTTGTTTCTTATCCATTTCAGAGGGATGTAGCTTTGGTAGGCTGCCCAACAGGGGACTCCTACTCACTCCATCAGATAATTAAAGGAAAGGTTTTCACCCCATGCTCATGGCTGCCCCTGCTCTGCAAACGTAGTGTCCCCTTGGCCTCAGCCCCCAGACAGGGGGTCGGGGGACCCTCAGCGCCCATCCAGCACCCCTACTGAAAAAACAGAATGTTTCCCGCCCAAGAAACCACGAATTCCTCCACATTTTTCAAACAGAAAGTGTGTGAACATTCCGACGTATTCGAGGGCGGGAGGAGTAACGTTCTGCTGACTGTTATTTTCCCTCCACACGCTGCCCAACCCAATCTGAGTGAACATACACCGGGCGTTTTCCTCTTCTCCAGGCTGGGTGGGCAATTCGTGGAAGCACGGTGGGCGGCGGGGCGGGCACGTGGGAGGCGGGGCAGGCGGCGTGGGAGGCGGGGCGCGGCGCGTGGGAGGCGCGGCGCGTGGGAGGCGGGGTGCGTGGGAGGCCGGGAGCGGGCGGCGGGGGAGGCCGGAGGCGGGCACGTGGCGGGGCCCACACCCACTCGCTGGGTGTCTGGCTGGAACGGCCTGCCTGTGGCTTTTCCCTGAACCTGGGAGCCCTGTATGTGATCTCCACCGTGGAAGCCACTGGAAAGTTTGGTTTTGGTTGGTGCCAGGTTAATTTCAAGTCCGACTCCAACTGTATTTTTGCAAAGCGGACTGTAAAGTTTTAGGAGGGAACAGTTTTCTGTTTCCCGGTTGCATGGTCAGTTGCCACTGACTTTGCCACCTAACAGTTGGCGGACAGGATTTGTAGAGCTGAGACTGAATCCCTCCCAGGCGTGGCAGGTCCTGCTGCTGGGTACGGGACCGGCTCAGAACGAATCTGATCATCGTAAGTGGCTCTCCGGAGTTCATATCCCCTATTCTGTTTCCGTACAAGCGTTTGATCAAGATGCCTTCTTTAAAAGCACACGAAGACGTCTAATTTTTTTTTTTAATGGATGAAAATGAATGTGGGCAATATAAGCAGATATGTGGACTGCAGTGAGAATCAAGTCAAGGCCAAAGTTAATCACAGGAAAGGCATTTGGCCAACTGGGCACCAGTTAAGATCACGCACAGACACGTTCCTTGTTTACTGCACATATGAGAGAGGCATCAAGAAGGGTGAAGAGGCCACAGCTCCTTTGAGTGCACAAGCAAGATCAACATCTGGGCCAGATCGAAGACTTCTAGACCCACTTGCTCCTAATGTGTCTCTGAAGTCACATTCACGTGCACTGAGTGTGGTCGTGCCTCATTCAAGAACTTACAAATCTGAGAGGGTGGGATTCACAGAACAAGGGAGCAGGACTCCCAACCCAGGAGAAAGCTAGTTCTCTGTTTTTTCAAGATGAAGCAAAGCATTAATTTGGGTAACTTAAAAGCCTCGTTTTTGCACGGCACTGGACTGAAACAGTCTCAGTTTGGGGATAACGCCAAGAAGAAAGAAGTAGGTTTTCTCTTGTTACAAATGTAAACTTGTTTGTCAGGGTCTCCGAAGAGACATTCTGTTTACGGTCACCTCTGTGTGAAAGAATATAAAACAATTGGGCAAGTAAAACCGAAACCAAAATATTCAGTGACACAAAAGAGTCAGAGGTACAATGCATCCTTTAAGGGTGAATTCCTTGACTTTTGAGCCAAAGCATGCGGAATTCGGTCCTTCCCGGGCTGGGCATGACGGCATTCTCTTTGCCGACGAGTGTTATTCTTGAGACTTGGTTTCCCGAAACAGATTTGCGAAGCTTCCGACAACAGGAGACTGCGAAATCCAAACAGAGACGTTTATTAGGAGTCGCACCTGTTCTAAGAACGACTTGGCTCCTTGACGCGCCACCCTATCCTTAGACCAGTGCTTCTCAACCTTCCTAATGCCACGACCCTTTAATACAGTTCCTAGGGGTCGCGACCCACAGATTGAGAACCGCTGCCTTAGACAAGGACCAGCGAGAGAGGCAGTCGGGTGACCAGTAACACCCGCAAGGTCTTACTCAGGTGGCCCCCCAGAGCCGCTGTTTCCAGAATGATGGTCCCTCTCAACCACAGTGTCACTGCTCCCTGACAGCCTCTTGGACAACCCCCTGTCCCGTTCCTGGGTACCACCAGGCAGGATTCCGGGAAGGCCCCGCATGACTCCGAGGCGCGCAGGCCCTTTCAGAAGCACCGCTCCGGGGCGCGGTTTCTGCAGGTCACTATTCACTAACTCCGGGTTCTTCGAGTTCAGTAAGAACATGTTTAGTTGCTTCGAAGAACGACTTCATCATGCCATCCAGGCGCTCCACTGAGTTCAGGTAGCCGAGGGGGCTTGCTGAGTGAGAAACCCGCCTCCAAGAAACGAATCACCAGGTGGCATGAACCCCAGGAGCTGATGTCAGAGCAGTGGGGTGCTTCCCCGGCACCCCGAGTCTGCCTGACGGACCGACGAGGGGCCAGCCGGAGCGAGGCCCAGCGGTGTCACAGTCTGACTTCAGTGCATCCCCAAGCAGGTCACTCAGTGCGGTTGGCACTTACTGTGAACTGTTGTGAAGTACCCTTGTTCGGTGGCCCCCACGCAGGCCTTATCTAGGGAGCACAGGGTTTGCCGCCCCTAAAGGTTACCCGTCAGCAGCCTTTCGTGGCGGGTACGATGATGCTCTCATTCCCCGATGACAGAACGAGGCCTCCTTCCTGCGATGTCGGACACCTCTGCTTCGGGCAGTCCAGGGGGTTTCCCGGGAGATTGTAGGAAGCAGGATGGAGAAGGTCACCTTGATGACCTCATGCAAAGGCGTAAGGATGCACGAGCTATGCATTCCTCATCCAGAGGGACCCCAAACTGGTTTAATGGGACACGTCAAAGCTTTGTGTCCTTACGTGGGAAGGAAGTAACGGGGCTCTGCATTGGCTCTGGCTAGGGGAACGTGTTGAGAGTGGAGGGGGGTCAGTGTCTGGGCGGGGGAAGGAGGTAGAAGTCAGGTCCAGGGCGTGAGCTGTACGCCTGTGCTCTTGTTTTTTCTCGGAGGACCATTCAGACAGCCCTCTCGGCGCGGCCGTGACCCTGGCGCACGAGCTGGGCCACAACTTCGGGATGAACCACGACACCCTGGAGCGAGGCTGCAGCTGCCGGGCGGCTGCCGACAGAGGAGGCTGCATCATGAACCCCTCCACCGGGCAAGTACTCAAAATGTATATCGGGGAACGGCCAAGCAGAAAACCCCCTTGGGGTGTCTGGCCAGCGTACCTATGGAAGCTTCCAGAAAGATGTTCCTTCCCAAGTAGCAGACACGGACGGTGCTACTCTGAGAGTCCTAGGCAACCAGATGGCAGTGCCACACGGCGGGAGGGCTGACCTCTTCCCTGAGAAGCCTTGGGGGGCGGGGGGAGTAGCGCTGTCCGTGTGGAAGTCGCAGGTAACCCTACAGCCCCAGCCCACAGCGCCAGTGCCCCGGCCATCTGGGCGCCTGGCAAACCCACTGGGCAAGGTGGGCAAGGTGACGCGGGTCCGTGTCCCTCCGAGTGTGTTCGGTACGAGGGGCTCCATCCCTCGGGGCAGGCCCTGGGGTGTATCTGAAGTGCCTTAGTAGCTCGGGGTTCCCACGTCTGGTAACAGCCCCGTATGAGGTCTTTGAGGTCCAATGAAGCGACTTTCCTGTTTCGGTGAATTGCGTCGTTCGGCCTCATGCAGAGCCTTTCCGGAACTCTGGACTTGGTCCGCCCGGGGAAGCAGGAAGACTGTTTCCTTATTGCCGCGTGCAGACGAGGTGGAACTAGACGCGACTCCCAGGGGTTGCAGGTTCTCGTGTGTTCTTCCAAGCCAGAATGTGGTGCAGTGTCAGACGTTCACTCGTAAGGGACAGCATCCGCCTGTGCAGGGCCACTGCCTTTAACTCCTTGAGACTGTCCCAGCATGTGTCCTCATGGCACCTCCCGAGCCAAGGCCATTCTCTGGGGTTGCCGCAAGGGAACCCTGGGAGCAAGAAGCCAAGCTGCCTGGCCTCCCTGAAGACCAGCTGGCAAAGGGCTGTCATGGTGTGAGAGGGACACCTGGGGGCGGGGGGGATGGTCTCAAAGTCCCAGAAGAGGGACAAATTGTCGTGGAGTGTGATTGTGCTTTTGCAAGCAATAGCCCTGTGGGCCTCCCATCTAATGGCCTGTGGGTCATCACATTGCCCCTGAAACTGAGGCTGGCAGAGCTGCATGGGCATCGTCACCCCAGGTGAGCTGTGGGTGAGGCATCTCATTACAGCAAGGTGCTGCTTCCTCGGTCCATCACCGCCACTGGCACTGAGCCATCAGGGGGCATCCTTGGGCTCGGGCTTCTGTCTTAAGCACAAGTCAAGGGCATTGCCAAGACCTAGGTCTTGCTCAGTCTGTGGTGACCTGAGCCTGAAGGGGAAGTATCTTAGGCCAACGCCACCAGCAGGTGAAATAGTACAATCACTATAGACCAGCAAGTGGAGCTCCCAAAAGAGCAGGCAGGTCACTCGTGTGCTCCTGGTCATTGCAAGTGTCCAACCAGAGGCCGAGTAACCCTTGGTTGGACATTTGGGGCAAGGAGTTCCCTCTTAGGGTGGGAGGTTGGCCAGGGGCCTGGGGGTGTCTTCTGTTCCAAGTGTGCCACCAGCCCAGATGGAGCCCAGCGTCCCGACCAGCACGCTGCGTGAATCTCGGAGAACGAGTCTTGCAGGAAGCTGACCGGCAGCTGAGCGGCCTTGGCGCTTTCTCGTCCTTGATGACGTCGGAGCGGCCACAGCAGTTCGCTCTGTGCCTGACTCTCCTGGTTATCAGAAGGGCTCCAACACGTCACACGACAGTTGACCCTTGAAAAGCGTGGGTTGGCACTGCGCAGGTCCACTTGCACACAGATGTTTTTCAGTAAATGCACAGTCGGCCCTCCGTAGCCCTGTGTTTGCGACCTCGGGTTCAACCAACCGCGGGGCCAAACCGTGTTTTCCGTCCCAGGTTGCTCTGTGCGTTGCTCTGGGCCATCTCACGTCAGGGACCGGAGCATCTGCGCGTGTGGGTGTCTGCGGGCAGTGGGGGCGTCCTGGAACTGACCCCCCATGGATACTGAGGGACAACTGAAGTGTTTGGGGAGCCAAAATTGTACACAGACTTCAGATTGCTCAAAGGCATGAGGTGAGGGTGTCAGCTCCCCTAATCCCCGCATTGTTCAGGGGTCAACGGCAAAGGCATCCAGAAATGCTTCCCAGTGATAAGATTATGTTGTTAATCAATTATGTTAATGCTTTTGGACACCTGATATAAAAGGGCAAATGGAGAAAGGGAAAATCTGGACTGGGAATGGGACCGAAGGGACCTGGTGGCCCCAGTTCTGACACCACGTGTTCTTGGAAATACAGGCACGTTCGTAACCCCTGTGGCTTGTATGATCCTCATCAGTAAAATGAACGAGTCCGTCCGTCCTTCCTTTCTTCCTTCCATCCACCCCCCCACCCCCATCCTTTCACTTATTCCATCCTTATCCCTGTGCTTGTTGTTGAGGGGGATGCATAGGTGAAGAAGACCCTACAGCCCCCCCAAATTGTAGGAATCTGGAGGCACAAGAGCAGGCATGCTTTCTGGTGCTCTCTGGGACAGTGCGTTGAGCCCTTCGAGGGGAGAAGTTTTCATGGCGGTGTTCATGGATCCCAGCCACATTACCCCGGAGACATGTGCAAACCACAGTTAGAAATAGTATTGTTAAGAGCTCAGCAAACCATTTAAAGGGCTTTGCTTTTCTCTTTCCAGGGGTGTGCTAATAGCTTTTACTTGATTTAGACCTAATTAGCGATTTCTGAGTTTTCTCCTCTGCTGAGCTGGTGCTTTTGTATAAATCTTTTCTATTTGGTTCTCATTTAGGATCCCACATTCCTGTCCAGAGAGTGGTGTTTTTAATTTTCTCAGATGGAAAGAAACTTCCTAAGCAAGTGGGTGAATTAATCACCAAGGCCCACAGTGCCGGGAGGTCAGGCCGCCTGGTCAGCCTTCAGCCATCCATCCCCCATTGTAGAATTTCCAGACTGCTTTGAATGGTCAGTATCATCTCGGGGTGGTCATTCTCTTACCTCATGGGATCCCCAGGAGCGTGGGGGGGTGGCTTAAATGAGATCATAGATCTTCTTAACTTCTAAATCACTCCACAAATATATGATGGTGCTATTATTCTAATTTAGTTCACAGGGACCTCGGAACTATGGGAAAGTTGAATTCCTGCTCACATAGTTGCTAGAAAGCACTTGAATGCCCGGTGCCGGCCCTTCTGCGGCGTGCTCACCATTTCTGTGTGAACGGCTCCTTTTGAACTGGTTCGTGTCCAAACACCAACCTTCCTCCCGACTCCCCACCCCAACCCCACGACTGATTCAGTCATGATGGCAGATGTTACAAATGTTCATCTTATTTAAGTCTTAACCCCAGAGGTGACGTGCAAAGACATGAATCGGGGACTGCTTTAATGATATCAAAATCTCCCAGAATCAGAAAGAACCAAGTGTTGCCCGTGGCTTAAAGGAGAAAAGGGTATCATTGACGGATTGGACCCGAAGGCCTGACAGTCCGGGGAGGGAGTGGAGTTCTTTGAAACGTGGGTGTCCTGCCTTCAGTTGCATGTTACAGGCACAGTCGAGGGGTCCCCCTGCATCACTAATTGCTACAAGTCTCCGAGCGTGTAGGGGAGTGTGTGCTTTAAGTCTCTTCACAGTTAACAGCACGACCTGTCTTGGAAATTACTGCGGGGCAAAAGCAGCGTGTGGGCATCCGTGTGGGAGTTTAAACTCAGTTGAGTCCATCTATGAATGGGCTTCCTGGAGCCTTTGGTCTTCAGGGGTTGAGGACTAAGCATGCCACGTTAATGAGAGTAAGAGAATGGCCATGACCGGCACACTCCTGGGAAAGAGGACTCAGCACAGCAGTAAGCAGCACTTCCTCGAGCACGGGGGCAAAGCAGTCGCGACGTTCCAACATTACTCTCCCAGCTTTTTCTGTGACACGTTTCCCGGGGAAATGCGGGGGAGCAGCGGAGCGTCTCTTGCGGGCCGAGCGCTGAACCTGGGCTTGCGGGAATGCGGCTCCCGGCTCCCACCACGCAGTACGCGCTTGGGCAGGGGTTGGTGACACGTGAGCGCGACAGACTCGCCTCGTGCCCTCGTGGAACTAGCATTCTAGTGAGGAAGAGAGAACTCAAAACCAGTAAGGGCTGCGAAGGGGGCAAGTGGAGAAGAAGAAAAGGAGACGTGTGGCCCAGGGCCCCCAACTTTAACTAGGGGTTTGGGGGAGA
>PVJL010005645.1:82293-105538 GCA_004026885.1 Lyroderma lyra
AGCCGGGGGACGGCCAGAGGGCGGCCCGGGGGGCGGCCGGGAGGCGGCCGGGGGGTGGCCAGGGGGTGGCTCTCACTTCAGACTGCAGCATCAGTGTGTCCGCGTGGAGGACCCTCCCGGCACCCCAATTAGGATACGGTGGGATTAGGCAGTCACTGCTATAACACTTAGACGTGTCTGAAAACTCCTTCAGGACTTGAGTTGGGCTTTCAGAGAAGCTGGTGGGACTCGCAGCAGATGCCTGAAATCACAAGGTCTGTCCGTGGAGTCTTCTCAGGAAATGGAACCACGGTGGGAAACAAACCTGCTTCTAATTTAAGTGCATGACAGTGACCTAGGGTGAGCCTATACTGTATTTCTTCATTTTTGACACAAGTAAGTGTGGGTCTGCCTGTATATCATCTTTACGAGGTTTGGATTTTCAATCTAGGTCCGTTGTTCCCAAACTTCAGTTTTGATAAATTACTTGGACCATCGACTGCTGAACCGTATTGTGATAAAAATCTTACTTACAATGGAATATTAGCCAGCCACAAAAAATGAAGTGCTGACACACACACCAGTGTGACTGAACCTTGAAAACATGATGCCGAGTGAAAGAAGCTAGACATACAAGGTCACACGCTGTAGGGTTCCACTGGTATGAAATGTCCAGAATAGAAAATCCTTGGGGACAGGAAGCAATGTCCACATGCATTATCATTACATACGGTTGCCAGGGACGAAGGGGAGGGGAGATTGAAGGGTGACTACCTAACGGGCATGGGGTTGGCTTGTTTGTAGTAATGGAAATGTTCTGGAATGAAATCGTGGTGGTGGTTGCACACCATCGTGAATGTACTAAACGCCACCCTACTGTATACTTTCGATGATGAATTTTAGGTTACGTGACTCTTACCTCAATTGGAAAAACCATCAGAAGAATTTATTCTGATACATGTTTTTGGGCCCCAATGCTGAGTCTTTCTGACTCAGTGGGTCTGGGGGGGCCTGAGCACTTGCACGACCACAAGTTGCTCGGTGATGGTGAGGCTGGGAGCCGCGCTGGGACAATCTCTCATCCAGGCACATGCTGGGTAGTGGCAGGGTTCATACTTCACAGTTAAGTCAGTTCGTCACGGGTCATCGGTCCTCGTCCACGGTCCACAGTCCACAACAGGGGGCCGGGCCTGAGCTGACACCAGGGAAGGAGGAAGTGCGGTTCGTACACGGCTGAACTGGAATCAGATCCAGCCTCTGCCGTCCCCTAACTGTGAATGCCTCACCAAGTCCCCTTACCTCGTTTGCGAAATGGGCATAATTGTACCTGTTCTCACGGATTCTTTTGAAGTTAAGTAGAAAACAAGACAAAATGTATATTGCTCAGAGGAAGTTTGCCCACACTATCAATGAGCTTAAAGCAGGTTCTCAATAAATAGTTATTAAAAATATATATGTAATATGTAAGTATATACAAACTAAATACAACTATAACTGTAGATAATTTTATATTTTTAATATGACTTCTATGTCAGTATGTCACTGTATATACTTTCTATTATTTATATGCGTAAACACGCACGATATTCTTATGTGTGTAAATACATTTCTATATTTACTTGGACGGAGAGTGGGGCGGGGGTGCGTCCTGGAGTTCCTTAGGCAAAGGTCCAGCAAGGGGACAGTGGGAAGAGTCAGGCCAAACCTGATCCACCCCGGGGCCCTCCTCAGAGCTCTGAATGGGACAGACACTCGGTGACTACGTGAGGGGAGTCGTGGTCGCACTGCCCGAAGGGGCTGGCTTTGCTCCCCTCGGACTTCCAGGGACGGAGCCGGTCCCCAGGGAGCAGGGTGTGAGCTCGGCCATGCTGACCGCCTTCCTGACGTCACTCTGGGGACGTGGCAGCCCTAACACTCACTGTCCGTGGATTCCTGACGTCATTCTGGGGAGGGGACCCCCTGCCTTGCTCGTGGTCCATTGGCACATTTTTCACACAGACCCACAAACCGCTTTTTGACTCCTTACGCCAGTAGTCAAATGACATTGCTGTGCACGAGGCACTCTGTGACCGGTGACTCTTTGGATGTAAAGTCTTCGAATCTGTGGAGACTCGGATGGTATTTTCCTCAGAGGAAGCTAACAGCTGGTACCATCAAATTTCCTCATGTCTTGCGATTTGAATTTTAGATCACTAAACTCTGTTATTGGGGGAGGGCCGTTGGGTAAGATACAGTGTTTGGAGATTCTCTGATTCCTACACGCCCGTCTCCTGGGAGGACGTCAGCACGACAAAGGGATCGATGAGCAGAGCCTTGTGTGCCAATCGAAAATGGTTTGGTTTGAAAAGAAGGGAAATACTAAGAGTTCGAAGTCCTTACGAAAACTACTCCAGCCCTTACCAGGCCGGGCCCAGGTGGGCGACCCCCTTCTGTCATCTGATGACACGCCGTGGTGGCCTTCTTTCCGTGGCCATGACCTCCCAGTGGCTCAGGCGCCCCCTCTGCGGAAGGGGTCGCCCCCCCCCCCAAATGTGTGTTATTGAAGGAGGAGCTTCCGTTTTGTTGAGCAAATTCTTCCAGGCTGGTCCCACCTGTCCACGCGCCCGCGCCCAGCAGCTCCTTCTTTGTCTGGAACATTCTACCTCCAGATGTGTCCACAGCTTGTGCCCTCACATCCTTCCAATGGGGACCTCAGAGCCTCCCCCAGGGGGAGCCTCCCCGACCGCCACCCCCACACGTCCCCTCCCGCTGGCCGGGTCTCCCTAACGCCCACCCCTTTCTGACACATTTAGCTCCCTCCCTCCTCTGGTGACTGTCTGTCTGTCCCTCTGGAAGACAAGCCCCGCAGTGGCCAGGACTTCCATATGAGCTGTGCGTTCCCACCTCCCCAAAGCCTAGCCCAGTGCCTGGCACATAGGTGCTGTGGAGTCAATAGCTGGAGAATAACTGGGGGATGAGTGACAGCTGGCCCTGCTTTTGCTTCATCTGAAGCCTGGCTTCCTCCAAATGCCCAGCTAGGGTTCGGGAATATCCTGTATCCAAGGGAAGCAGCCAGCCACCTTCCCTGATGAGGGAAGGATGGACTCAGCAAGGACGCACTGCGGGTGCGCAACGCCCCCCGCCTCCCCACCTGTCACCAAAAGATGGTTCTGGGATGACGGCGCAGAGTAGATTGTGGGAATGCTGACTGGCCCAGGCCACAAGACGGGCCAGGAGGTTTGGGGACGGGTCGCTGGCCTTCCCAAGGGGCACTGAGTCACTCAGAACAAGTCCTAGAGGCCCCAGATTAGAACCGATGCTGGAGGTCTTTATTGCACCAACGTTGCAAGCAGGTGGCACATGGGCGAAACCAGGCCACGTGGTGTGGGGCCCGGCCCTGTGCTGTCCAGGGATGATCCTACGGAAGGACCTGGCTCAGCAGCGGGGATGTCATCGATGCCACATTTGGCATCTGTTGTTGTTAAAGCAGGGGCACCCTCGGGGAATCAGCGCCTGGACTAGTCCCTCAGAGCAAGGCTGAAAACCTGTGAATCAGACGGATGTTATTTATCCGTGATTCTAAATGAGAGTCACTTTTACAGCATTTGGGGTTTGTCCTTCAGCGGAATTAAGAGCTAAGAGAAACCGAATTGATTATGACAGCTAACTGTACTTCTGTCTGAAAACAAACATATAATATAGTTGTGCCAACAACGGTCTGTCCTGTCCTCGTCTCCCACACACTCTGGCCTTAAACTGATCTCATTCCTCTTCTTCTGTCCCTCTAATGCCAAGCCCCCAGAAGCCCAACACGCACTTGTCATTTTGGAAGGCGGCGAGCTGAGGGCACTCGTCTGAGCTGTGAGCGGAGCGGTCCACCGACCCCTGCTCTCTGGGGAAGCAGGGCGATTCACCCTGCCCTCTCATCGGGCCTGTTACTGCTGTTACTCCTGCTCTAAACACTTCCTGAGGCTCACAGCTCAGCCTAGTGTCGTGGCTGACTAAGTGTTCATGTATTCCGGAAACCAGTTCCTTCCCAGAGTGGACTAAGACTTGATCACGATGCCCAGTTGCACATCGCTGAGTGGGAGGGAGGTCTGGCCGCCCAGGTCAGCCCCGAGATACGTGCTCCGCACACACGGGGAAGGAAGTCCGGCCTCTGCCTCGATGGGGTCTTCCGTCTTTGCAAAGAGAAGGCTGCTCTCAATCTCAGTGCTCCCTGTACAACGCCCCCCTGTCTTTTCAACACACAGCCCTTCTACTTTGATAAAATTACAGTTTTTCTTGTGGATTATCATTTGAAGCATTCAGCATCGTGTTGATACCAGAAATAATCTGTCTGCCTGGGTAAAGTTAGAAAGATTTCAAAAGGAACTTGGTTACGGCACAAGCCATGGATCATTGCCTCTGCGGCCAAGAGCAGGACTTGCATGTACTGGTTTAGGAGATGAGACTGATACTCCAAAATCAGTCACCGGAGATGGGTAGGAAACGGGCGGGGGCATCGTGCCGTGTCGCCGGCTTGGCCGTGGTCAGCATCGTGGTCTTGAAATATGGCCAAACCCAGTGAGGGAGTAGCGACTGGCCCGCCGTCCTCGGGGAAGCACCGCAGCGTGCGCTGGTCCGGCCAGCCGACGGGGTAGGTGCCACGTGGTCTGCGCGCACGCGCCGCTCGGCGGGCCCCGCCGTCTCTGGACTTCTGGCGTCCTTGTCCCCCCTAACGCACGTGCCTCAAGACGTGGGAAAATGCATTTGTAGAAAAAGAGTGAGACGCCCTGTACGTGTTGGGGGGCACGAGCTGTTGTAGAAAACGACCCCCCAACTTCCAGTGGCTCACTGTAGTAGAGGTGCGTGCCCGTGCGTGTGACACGCGGGCTCCCTGTGCTCCAGGTGGCTTCCCTCCCTGCCCTGAGTCAGGACCAGGGGCCGTGTCTGGCTCCTCTGTGTCCCAGCACGTTGGCGCACCCGGAGTTCAGCTGGCAGGAGGGGAAGGAAGGGACATCAATACCTTTGAGCCGAAGTGACCCCATCACTTCAAACTTCTTTGTGCTCCACTACCAAGAATTAGTCACGCAGCCCCTCCAGGTACAAGGGGGCTGCCCCCCTCGATGGATCGCGGAAGGGGGAACTTGAACTTGGCTGGGAAGTTGGCCGATCTGCCACATCGTTTTGCGGCCCTGGCCACCTCCCTTCTCTTAGAGCTGTGCCTGGGGAAGGCGGGGACGTCCCCTTCGCAGAGCCGGATGCCGGCGTCGGCCGCCCTGACCTTGGGGGGGGCTGTGGCCATCGCACCGGGCACGCGCTCAGCGCCGTCATTTGTACCTTTGTCTCCCCTTCGCTTTCCAATAAGGACGTCCCTGTGTGTTCGTCTGACAAGTGCCAGGCCCTGAGGGCTCCCGTTTCGTCGTGTCACGTCAGACAGCGCCGCGAGCATGTCTGTGCGGAGACACCGTGTCTTGTGGGTCTGAAAACCCCCAAAAGACCATTTCTTGTTGTGACAAAGCCCTGCCTCATCGAGGCGCCGGCACCGTGCAGGAGCGGACCTCGGGGGGCAGCTGAAGGGGCCTCGTTTCGCCCCGAGCACCGAAGCCTTTGTTCACTGAGAGCAGTGGACCCCGAGTCCTCAGTGCGGGGGCCCCCGTGGGCCCCAGCGTTCGCAGAACAAGGGCCGGCGAGGTCGCGCCAAGCGCCGTGACTGACGGCGCGCCCTTCCCCGCAGGTACCCGTTCCCCGTGGTCTTCAGCAGCTGCAGCCGGAACGATCTGGAAGCCAGCCTGGAGAAGGGCATGGGCATGTGCCTCTTCAACCTGCCGGAAGTCACCCCGTCCTTCGGGGGCCAGAAGTGCGGGAATGGATACGTGGAGGAGGGAGAGGAGTGTGACTGCGGGGAGCCCGAGGTAAGAGGGACGCTTCCAGAAGCCTTGCCCATTGCCCGTCTGGGCCAAGGAGGCAGCACTGGTGGCTTCCAGGGAACGCCCCGCCCAGCACAGGGCTCCTTCGACCCCCGTTTTCCGTCGGGGCCCAAGCTAACACTAAGTCACCCCGAAAATAACACCGGGCACTTCTGAATCTCTGAATGATCTTGAGAGGAAAAGAGAAAGGGGGGACAGAGTGGGCCCCCTGGGAAAGCCAGCGCCCCTCGGAGCTTGGAGGAGGTGGGGTTTGGAACGAATCAAAGCAAGGGGTCTGTAGCAGGCAGCCTGCGGGTGGGATTCCTGCCCAAGAGCTCGTGCAAGCTGACGTGGCCGCCAAGCTCAAGGCCGCTGAGCTGCGTTCGCAGAGGAGCTTGCTAAGGGCTTGGGGAGGACGTGTTTGGGGAGCCGCTCCGAAAGGGGGAGTCCGGAGCCGGGAAGTCATGCTGAGACCCTGGGACGGGTCGCCAGCGTCTGTGCTCACAGCCGGTTGCGGGATCCTCGGCGCGTCCCCTCTCCAAGTCGCTGTTTCCCATCCTGGCAGGCGTGACCTTGGTCTCAGTCCAGCCGTTTCTGCAAGAATGTTGGGAGTAAATAAGCACTGGCCATGGGGGACCATGGGGGTTGGAGCACTGGTTTGAGCAAATGATTTTGTGCCTTTGCCAAAATCAGGCCCCGTCAGTGATGACACCACTGTCCCCAGCGGGGCTCATGTCGCTCACGGTGCACAGGGAGGGGGTGCTCGGCAGGAGCCAGTCCTCAGTATGGGGTTCCAGAAGCTCTTCTTCAGCTGACTGGAGGAGTAGTTGAAACCATCCCGGGGGTGGGGGGGGGGGGTACGCAAAGGGGAAATTCCTTGGAGACTCTGTTAATTGCTTGAAGATAAAAACGAATTAGCTTACATTACCCCGTTTCTCAGGAGAGGCCGGGCTGACTTAAAAATGGTTTTTCTTTGACTTGAACTCCTTAAAATTGTTAATCTAAATAAATTTGACAGCTCTTCGTGGAGCCAGGGGCGGTCAGGTTTGGAAGGACTGTATTAGCAGCCATTGACTCGGTGCTCTAGCACTCCCACCAGCACCACTGTCACCCTCACCCTCACCGCTGTCACCCTCACCGTGACCATCTCCTCCTCCATCACCATCACCATCACCACCGTCACCGCACCACATCCCCACCACCAGCACCCCCACAACCACTGCCATCCTGTCAGCAGACGCTTGAGTGCCTGATCCTTGCCAGTCCCGTTGTTGTGATCCTCAGTCTCATCGCCATCACAGAGTCATTGAGCTGTGACAGGTGCCCACTGTCCCTCCAGGAGGCATATTGCACTGCAGGGCAGCTCGGATTTAATCAAACTCTTTCCTGACGTAGAGCCAAATGTCACCTGCATGTAACTCCCCAATTTTATATTCTGTGGTTAGGCTCCTCATTTGGTAGGACAAGTTCTTGATATTTGAAGAGAATTCTCATTCTCCTCCTCCAGAATTCTTTTCTTCCAAGTAATCTTTCCAAGTCACAGGAGAGACTTTTGCTTCCCTTTTAAGTTTGGGTTTGTTTGTTTGTTTGTTTCTTTTTCAAGTTTCAAGCTCCAACTGTACCTAACGGTGTGACAGCCTATTTCCAGTTTCCCAACTGCTTTGATCAAAGCTTTTAGCCCAACCCATGTCCCCACAACCCGAGCTTGTGGGCCGCCGGTGACCCAGGGCAGCTTCGAATGCGGCCCAACACCAATTCATAAACTTTCTTGAAATACTATGAAAATTATGCACGGGCCTTTTATAGCTCATCAGCTATCCCAAGCAGTTTCTTCTTCTTCCAGTGTGACCCAAGGACACCAGAAGGTGGGACACCCCTGTCCTAACCAGTGCCTAGGCCCCAGAAACAGTCACCAAGCTTTTGCTCTATATTAGCCAACGAGTCCCGTTCTGAGGGTCACCACATCGCCAAGTCAGAACAGCGTCCCCGACTCACAGCTCGAACCAACTTCTGCCCCCTTGCTCCCAGAAATAATCCCCGCTGCTTCCAAGAAGATGCATTAGCATCTCATCCCGGCTCCTGGTGATGAAGGACCCATGTCCACTCCCTACAGCACGAGAATGACAATTAGGACATTTGCAGGGAACTTGCTAATGGCTTCATTAGTCTTGCTTCTTTGGAGACCTGATGTTCATCGGCTCAGCTGCACTTCTTTATTGAGTCCTAAAATAAATGTATCGAAGGACGAAGAACGAGTCTATTCTGATAAATACAGGACTGCGGAAGAAACAGATTCTTGTGTCATCTGAAAAAGGCCAAGTGTCCGCCGAAGGCTTTCCCTACAGGGCGTTGGATTTACATCAACCATAAGGATATCCTGACAACTCACTCGCTCTTGCAGCTAACAGGATTGGGAAAGCAGCCTTATCTCCTTGTTTAAAGTCAATAGGATGCCAGTAGCTTGGAAATAGCTTTTAAACTTAGTTATCTCTCTCACATTATCAATCCTCTTTGAAGTCAAAGCTATTCCACTGGCCGCATTTCCATTTGAACAGCTGCGCCTATTACTTAGTGATTTGGTGGGGGGTAGTTCTTAAAGGATCCTGGGACCCAGTCTAGGATGGCTGATTTAACTTAGCCAGTTCCAGGAAATCTGTAATTTGCTTAATGTGTCATTAGGAGAGTCATTTAGACCGTAATGAACAGGAGGCCATTGCTGTACGCGATGGCCCTGATCAGGAACGCCATTGATGGAATCTTTTTCAAGAAACAAAACAAGCTCCTCCGCATTTTTGGGGTCGTTAAGTCCGTGAGTCAGAAGCCCTTACTGTCATGAAAGTTACAGCTCTGACTTCCGCTCAGCAGTTTTATCTTATTGTAGACATTATAAACGCCGGATGTTTAAAAGAGTCCTTGAACAAATTTAAAATTTAATAACGTTGGAAGTATATAACGGGCACATGTTAAAATACCCAACAGCAGCATAAATCAGAGAGTCTTACACGGATCCAGTTCAGATTTCTAGGTGAATCATAAATCCTCTGGGTTATTGACAAAATTTTATTAATCACATTTAGGATTCTAACTATAAATCCATTCACAGAAGATGGTTTTTCAGGAGTGAACTATTATACTATCAAAAATAGTACCTGACTGGCTTCACTGTAACCAATCATCTATAAATTCTTCACATATCATATATTAAATAAAATTAAAAGACACTGATAAATTAATGAATACTAAAGGCTGTGAACTCCTCCTTCTGTGGGTAATACGATGTTTCCTAAAATGTGTAAACTGCAAGTTATTGGAGTGGTTTAAAGCATAAGGACTTCGTAAATACACGAGAGGAAGGTGTGCAGGCCTTCTGTTGAGAGCTAGGTGTCACATGAAATGCCAATCCCCGTTCCTATGTTAGGGGGCAAATGGGTACATGCGAAGTACCCACGGTGTCATGGTGGGTCACTTTCTCTCTCACTTTGAGTTCAGAGGGGACAGTCCATCTCCTATTTGGTCTGAGTGTGTAAGTTCCTGGGACATCAATGGGCACAGCCTGAAGCCCCCGTCCCAGCCCTTGGGTCACTCTCATGTGACTTCCGACCCGAGGAGTGCCTTGTCAGGTCAGACAGCCCACCTGAGCTGAGCGAGAGTCTCGTCTCCAGGATTCTGTTGGCGCGCAGAGGCCTGTGGTTCGATGTCCTGCCAGTCCACTGCAGACTGGAGGGCTCGGTCCGGGAAGAGGAATATTGTTTGCATCCACGTGTGTTTTCCCAGTGATCCTGATAGAGTCTGTTGTAATGAGATCCACGGTCACGGGAGAGCCCTCTTCCCTACAGAGCCCCATTGCCTCTGACTAGCCAGCCCCCCCAGTCCAGGCTCCCGTACCCCTTTGCCAGAGACACTCGAGTGCCACCGATTTTTCCTGGGGACTCGTGCGCCCAGTCAGCCCCTGAGCACTTCCGGCAGCTGTGCTCTTACAGAGGACGATGGTCCTCAGGCCGCGGGTTCGCAGCGCCTGAGCCAGGCTGCCTGGTTCTTTCTCCCCCTTTGCAGTCACTTAGGGCACATTGGCCTTCAGTGAGTAGGTGGGACCCTGTCATACGAACCTCCTCCCTTCTCCAGGAGTGTACGAGTCCCTGCTGCAACGCCACCGTCTGTACCCTGAAGCCGGACGCCGTCTGCGCACACGGGCTGTGCTGTGAAGGCTGCCAGGTGAGTCCCCCCGGCCCCGAGGTCGTCCACAGGCTCGAGGGCTTCGCAACCCTGACGCCAGGTGAGCAATACGGCGAGACACCTTCCCGGCCCCCGCTGCTGCAGGAACTGCAGCTCCTGGTCACACAAGTCAGGATTGTCGCCGCCTGCTTTTATGGTCGTCCCAGCGCCGAGCGAAAAGCACGTCTTTATGCTAAGTCAGCTCTAAATTATTTATAAGCTGCGAAGTAAGTGGACCAAAAAACCAGAAGTTTGATGCTAAATATTCCAGTTGTGCTTGCTGTTGGAGGCACAGGTGGCCCTGTCACCTTAACCAGAGGAAGGATTCAAGAGCAGGTGCCACTCCTGTCACAGCCGCAGGCCAGCTCCTCCCTGTGCTTGAGCCAAGGACATCAGCCTGCTGGGAAGACAAGCCCAAGGGTTGGGTACAAACACCTGGACCTTGGCACCCCCCTCACAGAAGGTGCCGCTGAGCCCGCCCAGCCAGGAGGGGAGGGTTTACGCCGTTGTCGTCTCTGCCGCCGTCGCTGCGCGTGCAACTCGGCTGCGCGGCTGCTGGTTCAGAGCTGAGACCTGGCGTCTTAGCAGAAGCCCGAGCTTCGGGTGCAGGGGTTCCCGGGGTAGAATTTTATTCCATTTTAATTAAGCAATTGATCTCGGCATCCTGCCCGCAGGAGCCTGCCCCTCGGGGCTTCAGATCCCCGGCTCATCCTCCCCGGCCCGGGATGGGCGAAGGGCGCCGGCACGCCCTGGCCCGGGCGGCGGAAGCGGCCTGGAAGTGGGGAGGGGCGCCGGGAAGTCACCAGCTGCCTCAGTTTCTTCAGTCGCGAAGAGAAGGGGCGCGGGCACACGTGTCCTGACGCCTGCACGCCCCTCCCCCACCTGTCCCAGCGAGTCGCACGGACCGCTTTCCCGCTCCCGGACTTGACGGCAACGTAGCAATGGCTACTGTGACCGCGCCCTTAGAACCACTGTTGTCCACTAGCCCCCACACGCCGACACCTCATCTTCAAGCCCGGCGTGGCGTCGGTGACGAGGGAGCTTCTCCCACCCCCCAGGTGACAGGCACCTGCGACCAGCCTGTCGCTCATGGGAAAACCCTGTGGTTGCCTGAAGCTAGAGGCTGTTCTCGGTTGCTCCCCGCCCAGTAGTGGCGAGGGGAGCCCCCGAGTGAGACCGTGTGTTCTGTGTCCCCCCCTGTTGTACGGGGACGGGATTGGAAACCCCGCCTTCGGAGGGGGTGCTCCGTGCCGCCCCCAGCCCTGCTGGGAACCCGCCCACTGCCCGCAGGGCACGCGCTCCGAATGTCCTTTCCTTCCAGCTGAAACCAGCGGGAACGGCGTGCAGGGGCGCCGGCAACTCCTGTGACCTCCCGGAGTTCTGCTCGGGGGCCAGCCCCCACTGCCCAGCCAACGTGTACCTGCACGACGGGCACCCGTGCCAGGGGGTGGACGGCTACTGCTACAACGGCATCTGCCAGACCCACGAGCAGCAGTGCGTCACGCTCTGGGGACCAGGTACGGGGCGCTGCCAGCTGGGCTCAGGGTGGGGGCAGGGAGCGTCGCTCCGGGGATTCGCCCCCTGGCGGGGCAGGGGCCCGCGGGCACAGGGCGCGAGCCGGGCCGGCTGAGCAGCGCCGTGCGGCCCACCGACAGGTGTGTGAGCACCTACTGTGTGCCTCACAGGTGATAGGGACCACTCAGCAGTGACCCCTGACCTCAGGTGGCTGGACAGATGACAGATAGAACATCCCACCACCACTCTGATTGTGTGAGTGCTGCTTGGGGCTCTAATGAGGACCCCCGCCCAGGAGCTGAGGGCTGCAGACTGTCCCCACAGGCAGCGGGGCCGCAGGGCCACCTGCTGCATGAGCGGTCCGTGACCTGGCAGGACAGGGAGCCGGCACTCACAGGGAAAGGCCCACGGAAAGGGCAGCTGGGGCGGGATGCCTGGACGCCCGGCGGGGGACAAACCTGGGGACATGGCTGCCACCATTTTGGTTCTGAAGGCAAGAGTGGCCGACTTGTGTGTTCTAGAAAAGGCACCAGGCAGGAAGGTGGCCGGGATAGTTGGAGGCTGTCCGCGCACTGCTTCTTGTGTGGGGGACTCTTGGCTGGGCGCTCGGTATATTCAGGTGTCCCTTCTAACCCCCGGTGACCCCGGAGGCGGGGACAATGGTTACAGTTTTACAGAAGACGCCGCTCAAACTCAGAGGCCAAAAGTCAGTTTCCCAAGGTCGTGAGGCTGGGATTTGATCCCAGACCCCCGTGACCCCCACTGCAGTCACCCCAAAGATCCAGGTTTTGAACTAAAATGCCACGGAAGTCCTAAATGTAAGTGGGTGGTCAGGTACAAACGGGGGGCAGCGCCCAGCCCCTGCGCGTGGCTCTCCTCCGTGGCCCATCTCCTGGGGCGAAAGGTCCAGGCCCTGTGGGCTCATCGCCCGGGGGTCGCGCCCACCCCCAGCTCCCCTGGAGAGTCTTTCCCGAGAGCACAGGCCCCTCCCCGCTGTCATTCCCCTCCTCCTCCCACTGGCTGCAGGGTGACCTCAGTTCTGGCCAGAGACCCTCGCCTTGGCGAGATCTATGGTGGCCAGTGAGGCAGACCAGCCCAGGTCCCGGCTCTCGGGGAGGAGAGGGATCGATATGGACCTCCATCAGACGCCTGCCGTGAGGTTCTGGTTTCCGGAGTGATGAGGGACACACTCTAGGGCAGGAAGCGATGACTAAACACCAAAGCTTGGGTTGTAAATGCAACGTGACAACACGACCCAGGCGAGAACGAGGACAGGTGTGTCCTGGGGCTGGGTCCTATCGTGGAGCCCACTTCCCCTGTCAGCCAGAGATGGCCCTCTGCACCAGAACCTTCTGAGAGAGAAGACACAGCAGCCTGGATGCAGTCCCACGTTCACCTTACCCCCCGAGTTCTTCCAGTGTGCTTCCGGCTGCGATGATGTGCTGGGGGGTGCACAGAGGGTCCTGAGGTACTCGGGGCCTTAGTGCTTCACCTTCGAACCCTGACCAGCCCCGGGCCTGGACTCCTTGCCTGCTGGGCAGGCAGAGGGCGGGGGGTCTCTCAGTCTCGAGCTGGGTGGATGCATCACGATGACACGCACAGAGCAGGCACTCGCCATACACGTGTCGAATGGCCTCTGAGTAGCTTAGTGACTTCAGACATCTGGTAGCCAAGTGAGGTCACCTCGGGACGGAGGTTACTGCTGCAGGCCAGCTCTTCATGGCACAAAGCATCCCCAGTGGCTGTTGCTCCCCAGCCTTCCTCCAGACTCAGTAATCCCCCCTGCTAGAGTGACGAGGGACATGACGGTGCTCCCCTCCAAGCAGCATTCCACGGCAGAGCGCGCGTGGCGCTGGGAGCTCTGGGAGTGAAATGTGCTCCCCTGAGCCCAGCTCTATTAGAACGTCTGGCCCCGTTTCCCAAGTGAGGTCAGTGGAGCTCCACCACGCTCCCAGAGCCGCCACCACTGTGTGACTCAGCTGGCTGCAGGCCTTTGGTTCAGGGTGACCAAGCCTGGTATTCATTATCTCATTGGGTTAGTCCTCCTCAAGCTGCCTGACCAGAGAGGGAGCCAGACAGACAGGCAGACCGACAACCTGACTCACGGACTGAGCTCTCCCAAAGCGAAAGCAGGAGGAAGTTACCTGCTTTGACCTTTCAATGTCCTGGTGGCCAAGGCGGGCTGCCCGGGGACCCGCCTGAGGAGGGGCTGCTGCCCAGGAGCTCCCGCCCCTCCCTCCGTCGCCCTGCTGACCACAGAGGCCTTGGCCTTCAGCAGATCACTCTACCTTGTTGTGCCTCCTCTGTACAATGGGGCTGGCAGTATGTCCACCCCATAGTGGACTGTCATCCCCTAACACAGGCCAGCCCCGTGTGTAATACATCCCAGGCACCAGCAGGCTAGGTGCACAACACGGAGTAAATCCAAACTCCGTAAAGACGGCGTGACTGTCGGCAGGAAGCTCAGAGACCAGAGAGCAAGTTGTGGGGTCCTGGGGCTGGAATGGGGCTGCCTGCAGCAGGGCATGGGGGAGACAGGGCTCGGCCTGGGCGCGGGGGCTGCAGCCGACCAGGATGGCACCATAGACGAGGTCGCCTCGGAGCCGTCGTTGGCCGGGATGGAGAGGAATGGCAGGGGTCCGGGCGCACCGGAGCCATGGGGCCACACCAGGGAGATGCAGGAACTTGTCTAGAGCTTCAGCTGTGACCTGCAGACCGGACGTCCTCGTCTCCTTTATTAAATGTCCACCGCGGTCCTGCTACTGTCAGATGCTGACTCAAGAGCCTGTCTTCTGCCAGAGTGACAAACCTCCCACCAATCAATCCTGCGTGCTCTTGCCTGGACCTGGAGTAGAGTCAGGATGTGACCGTCACAATCCCAGGGGCGGAGGTCACTTCCTCGGCCAGGCCCCGGGCCAGCTAGATGCACGCAGCTGAGCACATTCTAATGCTCTCTTCCAGCGCTTAGTTTGAATTCTCGTTCCGGGTTCAGAAGAGGAAAACTTAAGTGTCAAGAATGCATTTGCAGTGTCTCGTTTCCCCATCGACTAGCACAAGCTCCGAACCCTGGGAGTCACCGAGTTCTGCTGTGCTGGCTCACGCCGTTGCCCCCAGGTGACCTGGCCGAGTTCTGACTCACCCAGAATTCCCCAGTTACACTCAGGAAGTCAGTTACTGTCCAGCCCTGGCAGCCCAAACGCTGACCGGATGAAGCCTTCTGTCCAGCTAACCATTCCCCTCTGAAATGGGCTTTTCTCAATCCGGCGTGGTACGTGGGTTTCAATAAAATAATTCTGCTTTTAAATCTTCCTACAAAGAAAATGATTTTTAAAAATGTAAAACACATGCCTGCGCCCCCTAACTGCCAAAGGAATACACTTTTGGAATGTCTTGAGTTTTGGGTTCATTTGTTTATTTTTCAAGTTATTGTCGCTGATGGCTTCGTTGGCTCGCTGCGTAAATCTTTTTCTCCCTGTTTTCTCTCCCACAAATCTTGTCTCTCAAGACGTTACATGTTGGTATCAAGCACATAAATGTCATCAGCGGGTCAGCCTGTGCCTTGTGTTTAGTGTGGTTGTCCAGCTTAGTCTCAATAGCCCCAAAGATTTTCCGTCCCTGCCACATGACCTCGATTCCTTCTGACACACAGCGGACCTCTCTCCTCAGGCAGAAAATTCGCTTTTGCCAGTGTTGTTTATCGGAACCACGAGCGTGCTTACTGAGGACGTGACTTGGACATTAATCGTACGGATAGCAGCATGTCTAGAGCCACAAATCTTTAGCATCAGGGAAGTTCTGAACCATCTTCGTTTGGTCTATTTTATCACTCACCAGAGCCTAGTGTCACGCGATGCGCGCAGCGTGAGCCAGCCAGCCAGCTTTCATGGGCCGGTGGATACTCAGTGTTTGTCTGCAAGGCTGGTTTCAATGATGAGCTGCGTTCACTGTGACACCCCTGGGGCGGCACATCTACGCCTCCTGGACAACCGTGGTGGCCGCAGATGGGAAGGAGGGAAACCTTCCAAGAGTCATGCCGTCTAGGAGTCAGGAACGTCTGTGTCCCTTTTGTCCCATTGTTCGAGAAGAAAGGGACACAACGTGCTCGCTGGGGCTTCATTTTCCTGACGGCTGCGGAGGTCGGTTTGGGGAAGAGAGGCCAAGAACCGCAGACAGACCGAGACCACTTCCGGCTGCGCGTAAGAATGCCTTGGTCTGTGGGTATTAGTGACAGAAGTTCGGGAAGTCAGTGACTGGGAGCGAGGAGCTGATTTGACTGAACTGGAGAAGTACATTTGCATAATGCAGTCATTTTAAGGAAGGATTAGATCAAGTCAATTGTGAGCATTAATTCAAGATGTCATCGTGTCTTTTGAAAGAGACATGATGACATGGGGAAGTTCCAAACTACAATTACAAATTTAAGTTACATGACTGTGAAGAGAAAGCTAGTAATTAAAATCTAGCACTTCCTATATAATTATAAAACTCAGTAGGATGTCAAAATTTCCTCTGAAAGGCTAAATTTTATCTTTTCATTATGGCAAACCATCTAAGTGTTCCGTCATTAAGAACTGCCAGGCTGTAAATTGATGTGATAACGTGGTGTTAAAAAAAAACTTGGCTTTTTTATTTATTTATTTGGGGGGGGGGCAGACATGAAATCTCTTGTCTTCACAAAATCACAAAGACAAACATGTTTAAGTCCCTGCTGGAACTGGGTGGGGTGTTGCCCAAGCGAACACGGTCCCCCTTTGCCTGCAGCCCGCCAGCCGCCTCCGGGGGGATCGGGTCGGGCCATCTCCTGAGCCGTGGAGGGTGGAGGTGCTGGAGGCCGCCGCGACGCCGGGCACAGGGCGCTTCCCCTCGGACCCCGAAAGCCCGGTGCTGGCCGAAGAAAAACACCCGCAGCCTTTGCAGCGGTCACGGTGCTGCTGCACTTCTGTTCCAGGTGCCAAGCCTGCCCCGGGGCTGTGCTTTGAGAGAGTCAACTCTGCAGGGGACCCGTACGGCAACTGCGGCAAAGACGCCAAGAGCTCCTTCGCCAAGTGCGAGATGAGGTACGGCGGGGCCCGCCCCGCGGCGCTGGGGCCGCTTCCGAGCATTCCCTCCTCGGGGACTGTTTTTCTTGTCCTTGCAGGGATGCTAAATGCGGGAAAATCCAGTGTCAAGGAGGTGCCAGCCGGCCCGTCATCGGTACCAATGCCGTTTCCATAGAGACCAACATCCCGCTGCAGGAAGGAGGTCGGATTCTGTGCCGCGGGACCCACGTGTACCTGGGCGACGACATGCCGGACCCGGGGCTCGTGCTGGCCGGCACCAAGTGTGCAGATGGGAAGGTAAGGCCCGAAGTGCGCCGCTCGCTTGTACCGTCACTGTAAGTCCGGAACGGGGACCCCCGCTGGGCACGGTCTTGTCCGAGAACCGGCGGGGGGGTTGCTTTCTTTCCCTGAATCTGCTCCTTCCCAGCACTTTGTCTCTGGCATCCAGTACTTTCCACCTGGAGGAAAAAGTCAGCAAATCCTAGATGGCGGGCTCACCACGGAGATGCAGACTTGGGAACATGGAGCTCGTCTCCCCGGCCCGTTAGTGTTAATCTGTCGTTTCTACACTCCGGGTGTCACCAGGACGTGGTCTGGGAAGGAAACGCTGCAGCATAGCATATTGTTTTTGGAAACGTGGCTTGGGTTGTTGGCACAGAGTTCAAGGGGCTCGTTTTCACCGGGATGCAACGGGAAGTCGAGGGTCTTTTCAGAGACCCCCATAGCGAGCACAGGAGCGGCGAAGAGCTAGGATAAGCCGAAAGCACAGAGTGAGTTCTTTGGGCGATGTGGCGTGGGGGCGGTAGACTGAGACATTTGGGGCTTTAGAAATAAAGTCAACAATAAAAAAGAAATTGGGATTTTCACATTCTGCCAGGCTGAACTGTTCTCACCAAACCTTCTCGTCAGACTGAACGCCGCGACTTACCCAAGTGTTTTAGGAAAGACGACGCGACCACGTGCTTTCCTAGGACGCCGTTTCCAGAGCGATGACGACATCGCCGCTAACGTGGCCGTCACAGAGTACAAAGATGCACATTCGGCTCCTTCCGCAGCGTCCCCAAGGCGGGGTCCCCTCCCCTCCCCCCCACATGCCCTCAGCCACACACGCCGAGGACGAGGCATGAGACGTGTGCACGCTGGGTGTCTCCCGAGGCACACACACGAGCTTCTGCTCAGGCCTTGACACTGAAACGACACTCATTTTTCAAACTGGCGTCTGAACAGTGCGGCCCAGTGCGTCTGGACACGGAGATTCCAAGGACTCGGTTTATCCCGGAGCTTTATCCGTCCACGTGCAAGGGCAAACGTGCGTTCGCCTCCGTGCCCGCAGAACGCTGGGTTCTGTGCGCGCCGTCTTTGGCCTTGGCCATGGGTTCGGCGGAGAGCAGCACCTCTGACTGGGGTCCTGGTGTGTTCATTGCATTCTCAGACCATTTCTCTTACTAGATGGAATGTGACAATCCTCCTGGCCAAAGTGACCACCCGCCCCGGAGCTGCTCGGGCGGGCACGTTCTTCACGCGAGCTGTGCGGATCCCAGGATGAACTTCCCATAGGAAGGTTCTACTCCGCCCTTGGGATCCACTAATTTGTGGCATCTCGTGGGACAGGAAGGGCCTGATCCCTTGAGTCTGGGCTACATGAGGGACGTCTCAGAAGTATCCGGACACGTGACCATTCCCGTGACATTGACAACGGCTGGACTTCTTCCAGGCAGCCCTCGTATTAGGCACCTTTGAAATGAAACTAGACTCTTCCAGGCAGCCCAGTGTCACTTGGCAGATGACAGCCTCTGCGAAGGCTTGATACATACAAGGGAGCCGTCTGGTTTCTCCGCTAAGCACTTCTGTCCGTGGTTTGTGTCATCGATGATAATACTTGTCAGTTTGTATTTTGGAGAAGTTCCCACGTTTCGGTATCTCCCTTAAAAGATTCCTGGATCCTGAATTCTTGGCATCGCTGAGTCTCGACAGGCCCCAGGGTAAGGACTAGTCCATTTCCCGCGCTCCTACGAGGGCTGTCCGGAAAAACATCCAGCCATTGTCACGGTCGCGAGAATGGTCACGTGGCTGGATACTTTTCGGACAGCCCTCGTATATCTTTTAATGGAGGGGCAAATGCAAGCTCTCATTGCAAGCTCTAGACAAAAATCGCAAGAAAATCAGTTACCGTGATTTCAGGATGCACTGAAACCATATAACGGTGCCACGAAAGCCTCCAAGAGCGCAGGAGAGTTCACGCTGGCCTGGGTCCTAAAACGGGCCGAGTTTGGAGGCAGGCGTCGGGGTCCGTGTCCGGGCCGAACGCAAACTGCATCACGACGCTGCGCCCACGTGAAGCGAGGGGGTACGGTCTTGCCCAAACGTCACTTTGCTCTCTGTCTTTCTTTAATGAAATGTACTGGGGTGACGTTGGCCAATAAACTCATACAGGCTTCGATATAGCTTTCGGAATACACAGATGGAGCCGTGTGTGTGAGCTGCAGACACACTGACATTTCCCACGTTTCCCTCCTACAGATCTGCCTGAATCGACGATGTCAGAACATCAGTGTCTTCGGCGTTCATGAGTGTGAGACCCAGTGCCACGGCAGGGGGGTAAGCCGCCCGCGCCCCCTTTTGTCGCCAGCCCCGCACACATGAAGCACTAAATCGTGTACTTGCAAAGGTTGTTCGCAATCAGTAACTTTTTAAAAATATAGCCGTGTCTTCTCAATATTTTCCCCTAAAGACATTCATTTTCTTGACGCAGCATTAAAAATAGTGGTGCTATTTATTTAACAAAGAAAATCAGGTTGAGCAGTAATTATCTTTCAAATTAGCTGTTTATGATTTTTTTTAAAAAGGACTCGGTCACCTTCAAAGTAGTTTTAAAACTTGCCTTCCTTCACGAAGTTTTGAAATAACGTTTCAAACAGAGCTGTGTCCCTTTTACGACCCAGGTTCGGAATACACGTCTGAACGGAGATACTTCCAAAAGGAACTGAAATAAAAAAGTCAGAACCTCCTGACCACACAGTCCTGAAATCACATACAACGGCTTTCAATCAAAGCGGGCTGTGGTTTCACTTCGGAGAAGCTTTAGGGAGAAGAGGCCCCTCGGGGTTCAGAACGTAATTTACTTTTCCTGATGGGCTTCATTATCTCCAATGGAATCACATTAATCTTGATTACCCATACCACCGGTTCATTTGTTTTTCTGAAATCTTTTCTACAGAAATCATGCTCCAAATTCTGTTTTTAAAACTTGCAGACACTTGTCAATGCTTCTCACCTAGAATTTTGGGGTTTTCACAAAATGACTGTTGTGCCCTAACCATAAGGGAGCTGACTAAGTCTGTGTCCCCCTAGACCACGGATTGCTTCCCCCGCCTGTAAGACCATCTAGGGCCCCATCATTTTACTGATGAAGCAGCCCCGGTTCGAGTGGGGGTGGTGACATGTCCAAGGTTATGTGACCAGTGAGCGGCAGCGCTGGGGCGGGGACCCTGGACTTTGTCACTTCCCCACATCCCTGGTCCGGTCCACAGGGCCACCAGGGAAGGCCCACATTCTCTGGGTAGCTGGGGCAGCTGCCGTGACTTGGCGATTAGTAACGTGACCTAGTGAGGTCAGGCCCGCCAGCAGCCCCTCCAAGTAGGGCGTTCGGGGTACAGTCTCAGCATTCGGGGTGCCGTCTCTCTGCCACCGTCTGCAGAAAGGGCATGTGACCGGGCGTCGCAGTGGGAGGCCGCGCGGGACAGTGCCTGGATCCCAGGGGGCGGGAGGTCAGGGAACAGGCCGTGCCCGTGAGGACCAGGTCGGCTTCGTTCTCACTTCGCAGAGACGTGGCTCCGCACCTGCCACGGGCCGGCCTGTCAGTCTTGTCTGGGGCGGGCGCTGGTGCACAGTGGGGCTCGGAGACTGCCTGCCGCCCCCAGGGGTCGGGGGTGCGCCCTAACGCCACTTCCCTCTCCGTGTCCTGCCACCCTGAAAGGTGTGCAACAACAGGAAGAACTGTCACTGCGAGGCCCACTGGGCACCCCCCTTCTGCGACAAGTTTGGCTTCGGAGGGAGCACGGACAGCGGCCCCATCCGGCGGGCAGGTTGGTGGGGGCGGGGTATGGGGGGTGCTGGGCTGTGGGGGCAGTGGGAGGCTGGGGAGGGGGAGCTCTTCCCAAGGAAGCTGGGGGCTCACCAGCCATTGGTGTGGGTGCAGGTGGCCCCTGGGGAGCAGGAAACCCCGGGCAGGGGGTGGGGGGGGGGGCTCCGGCTGGGCCTGGCACAGCCCCCGGCCTCTCCGTTTCCCAATGCCCCGGCCGGAGACGCCTCGCTCTGCTGTGGCTGACAGGCCGCTGGCCAGTTCTGAGACTGTGACACTTTGTTTCGCTGAGGTGACTTGGACAGCAGACTGCCCAGTGGGTCTGATCCGAGGACGGTGACAAGGCCAGCCTCTGTACTGGGCCAAGAGGTGTGAAGTTCAATGCCTTTTAAGACTCTTCCTAGAAAGACCCTCCTCTGGGTCTTTCCCGGTCACCGGGGTGTGGTGGGGTCACATGCGGGCTGCGTGTGCGTCATCGCCTCAGATCCCACACAGCTCCGAAGTCGGTGGTGTTCTTGCTCTATGTGTAGACGGCCGGGGGCTCAGGGAAGTTAAGTAACCTGCCCTGAGTCACACAGCTGAGGCCGAGACACAGGTCTGTCTACCCCAGAGAAGTTCCTAATAGCGGCTGTCGTGAACCTCAGTCCTTTTCTCCTCGGGGACTTTGAGGAAGGGTCCCCTAGTGCAGTACTCTCTTCTCTGAGCTGCTGTCAGGCCATCAAGAGACAAGTCTGACCGATGTCCCTTTTAAAGTGAAAGAAGACAAAAAGATGTAGCGAGCCAACACTGGGCACAGCAGGGGACCGCCGGGGCCCTCAGACGGTAGCCAGTGCTGCTACAGAGGACATCACCCTGTCCCCAAGTCCTGCTGAGACTGTGGTTTTGCCATCGTTTCCATGACAACAGACACAACACTGCAGGCTCAGGATGACGGGCCCACCTGCCAGGCATGTCCCTAGGGATGGTATCCTGAGGGTGCCCTGGGTCCCCGCTCTCTCGGGCCAGGCCCCTCACAGATGCAAAAGGGACTAGAGACTCCAGCCCTCTAGGGAACATCCACTGCAGAGGTAGGAACAGGCCTGGCCTGGCGTCCCCTTCCCTGACGTCTCAGCCTTGGTGACAGCTCTCTTGCTGCAACTTCATAGTCTGATGTGGGTTCAAGTAGGCTGACCAGACGTCCCGGGTTAAACGGGGTGGAAATCAGAGGTGCTGTCCTGTGTCCAACAGCACGGAGGGCCAGCCTAGTCTCGCTGGGCTAAATTCAAGGGGTCAGCAGGCTGAATATTCGTACCATTTGAAACAGGACAGTGCCGTTGGTCTCTGTCCCGTTTGACACAGGACGTCTGGTCAGCCTGGTTCTAAGAGCTCAGTTTGAGTTTTAAGGGGCTGGGCCCCTGCCACCAATTCCATCGGCGCGCGAGGAAGCTGGTGGCGTTGGAAGGGACTGGACAAGATGGCGAGAGGGTCAGCTCCCTCCAGGTCTGTCTACTGTGGACGCCATGACCAGTGGAACTCAGGTTTGGGGGTTCCAAACAGTCAAGGAACCCACAGAGTCACTAACTCTTCATTGTACTAGGGAAGAGTATTTAAAACACAAAAACCGAAGCGCCTGACCCCATCCACCACGGCCATCATCTCACAGAAGAAGACGGTGCGTTTCAACACCTGTCCCCAACCACACACACAGGGGGCTTCCCACGAGAAGCCAGCCAGCGGCTGTGCCAGGCAGAGCCCTGTCCTGCGCCTGGTGGCCCCCGGGGCCCCCCACCCCCGGCCTGACGACGGCTCAGTCATTCATGTAGCAGGTGTAATACTTCTCAAGCATATCCACGTGCCAGCCACTTTTCTAGGTCCCGGAGAGACGTCAGGCAGGCACAGTGTGGCAGGGGGCAGAGGGTAACAGTGGGACTCAGAGGTGGGCTGGTGGGCGGGGACGGAGGGGGCAGGCTCCACAGGACACAGCGCCTGTGCTGGACGAGGGGACGAGGGATGGAGGCCCCTAGCTGCCCAGCTTTGTGCCTTGGGCAGCGGGGTGGATGGCACTGCTGTTGGTGGGGACAGGCCCCCTGGGGGTGCAGCTAGTTCCACTTGGGGGCCCAGTGGCTGTGGGACTGCACAGAGTTAGGGGTGGGTTCCCAGGAGCCGGGAGTTAGGAGTGAAGGCTTTTGCTGCTCCCTTTTTAATGGGCTCGGATAAGGGACAGGCGACCTCGGGCCAGAGCCCCCGTGACTGCTGGCTCGCAGGCCCCAGAGTGACACTTGGGCTGGGAAACCAGAAGCAGCGCTCCTCGGGGAATACTAACAAGGGCGTCACGACTGTCACGTGCTGTTGTCTTACCTGGGCCCAGACACATCTCTTGGCGGTGGGGAACCAAGTCCAGAAGCAGCGTGAAGGCCCCTTCCGCTCTGGTCCGCAGCCAGCTGAGCAGCCTGGTCAGAGGCAGGGGCGGGACAGCCTGGGGACCCGGTGTCACCCCCACGGCCTCCAGCAGCAGCCTCAGAGGGCGGCTGTGCTCCTACCGCGTGAAGCCCACTCTGACCGCTGCTGGC
>PVJL010005646.1:0-104919 GCA_004026885.1 Lyroderma lyra
AAAAATGAAATAAAAAAAAAAAAAAAAAAGAATAATGGACCCCAAGTGCTTCCCTGCTGGGCACGCAAAGACTGAGGCGATGATAAAAAGGTTTAACATACCAACTTCAGAAGGGACATTTAGGACAACCGTCCCAGTCTGCCCTCCTGTCCTCTGACTCCCTCCCTGGAGGAGTTGGCCTCCCCCAGAACGGCTGGGCTGTATCCGAAGGGGCGTTGTGTAAGTCTGGTTCTGAGTTTGCCAGTTAAGATGGGAAGCAGAGAAACAGACTGTGTGCAAATGAAGGGGGAAACAAAGTGAAGAAAAGAGGTGGTAACAGAAACAAATGTCAAAGTGTGAACAACAAAACAGAACAAACAAAGCCCCCTCTCCTCTCAAACACGGCAGCACAGAAGCGGATTCGGGCAGCAAAGCGCTTTGGCCAGGCCGTGCCTACTAGGACCGCGTCGTCCCCAGCTGGGAAGCCCTCACACTCACCAGGACGGTGGCTGGTCCCTGGACCACGCGCGTTCGGAAATAAAGTTTTCTCCTGTCCATGTGAAACAGAAAAATGGAAGCAATGCCGCCAACTTTTTAGGAAGCCAAAATTGAAATAACTTTTTATTCTGATATGTTGAACCTGACAAGGAATATCCCTGTCAAAAGGTATCCTTGTGGTTAACGGGGCCCAAATTCGTAATCAGAGTCTCGCAGCGGTTGTTACGGGGGCCTTTCACTCACCCTGCATTTCAGGCAAAGACCAGACTGGGGCGGGGGGCTCCCTGGCGGTGCAGGTGCAGGGGCTAGGCCTTAGCACCCTCTCCGCCGCCGCCTGGGCCCAATTCCCGGCCAGGGGCCAACCAAAAACAACACAAAACAAATAAAAAACTACAGACTGGGCTTCCAAGCCTCCTGCGCGGTCTTCTCACCATCCGAGCTAACTCTTACACAGGTTTCCTGGACTTGTACTTCAACCAATATGAGGTGTGCAGCTATATCCTCATTTGCACTTTTATTGACGAATCAGACTGGCTCCATTACAACAAATTAGGACTCACAATCCTGACTAATCATGACAGTGCAATCTGGCCCAATCAAACTGTGCAGATTTGAATAAAAATAGAGCCAGCAAGGACCAAGGTGGGCACTTTGGCTATGTAAGGGGGCGTCCTTTCTTGTCTTAGGGAGCATGTGTTCAATTCAGCACAAGCCGAATTTCCCTGGTTTACAGACTGTTCACCTGAATAACGTCTCACCTTTTTCTGCATCCCAAAATGGGGACTCCTGTTGGCATTGGATTGGTGGCAGTGACATTATGTTGACAGATGTTATGAGGGAGGACCCCCCAAAAACCAGAATTGTCGTCAGAGGGCAGGCCCCTTGCAGTACAGGCTCCCCCGATTAGGTAAGTGTTCTAGCAACCCCTCTGCATTAGTATAGCAGCTGTTGGGAGAGGCTGCGTTAGGCTTCAGTGAATTTCGTTTTAGAGACTTTGAACACATTTGCCCATTTCGTGACGGATGATTTGCATGAACAACGTGCGCTTGACAACACACCTGCCCCCACCGCGCTGAGTGCTCAGCAGTTTTTGACCAAATCCAGCTTGACCCCCGTGCCCCACCCTCCCTATTCACCCGGTCTTGCCCCATTGACCTTTTTGTTTCCCCAGATAAAAAAACTCCTCAAAGGGAAATGTTTTGCTGATGTGGAAGAGGCAAAACAAAAAATGGCAGAAGCTCTAAAAGGCATCAAAATCGATGAGCTCAAACACTGTGCTTGAGCAGTGGAAAAAGCATCTCAGTAGGTGTATTGCTTCAGAGTACTTTGAAGATAAATAAAGTTTAAACATATAAGAATAAATACACAATTTCTTATAAATAAATTCTGGGGGTTTTGGGTTCCCCTCATAAGACCTTTCTAAACTTGTGATGTTGAAATGTTTCTTTTTAGTAGATTCTGGTTGTATTTTTTGTTTTTCACTAGTTGTCTTTAAATTTCCAAGTGAGAAATACGTGATTCAAGATCTTTTAAACTTGTCTGGCTATACACCACTTTTATTGAAAAGCACTTTGCTGAAAAACTATTTTTCTATTAACTATTTTTTTCTATTTTTATAGTAACTCTTTTTACTAGCTGCTTTAATTTTTGCCCCACTTGGCAAAATAAAAAGGTTGGGAAACTCCCCTCCCCAATTTTAGAAATATATATCTTACTGAGCCATGAAATACAATAACCTGGGAATCATTGGTCTAAAATGCCTGCCAACAGCATACCACAGGAAATTAAATCCAATGTCAATTAAATGTGTTCAAAAGAGATATCATTATGGTTAAAAGGTACTTCAAAAGAATAACAAAAATAACTTCACAGTGAAGCAGCTTAGCAGGTATAAAAATAATCCTTTTAAATTGCAAATAATGTACAAACATGTAACTCTTCAAAAAATTAGACAGGAAGAGTTAATGAAAGTCTACTTGCTATTTAAAAATACAGTTGTTATTAAAGACTGCTGGCTTCATAAATCTTTTTCTTGCTTTAATAGTTTTAATAATCATCTTTTTAAAACCCAAAATAGCAATTTACTTTTATTTCAACAACTTCAGTAAAGTCAGAGCAAAATATTAACGTAAAGTCTAAAACTTTTTATTCCTGTGGTCATAAAAATTATACAGAAGGTGCCAGAAAATGTATACACGTTTTAAGAAAGGACAAAAAAACTGTATTAAAATTGTAATACTCAATATATACCAATAACAAAAAATGAACACAAGTCACGTTTGACTTCTGCAGTTACAGGAGGTGCTCAAAGTGGGTACCAGCAGCGCTCAGACACTTCTGATTACAGCAAACTACTGCTCGAGCATCGTTGATCAAAGTGACCACGTGTACAACTCTGCATGCCATTTGAATTTCTTCCCCAAGTACCGCCAGTGTAGCCGGTTTTCTATGATACACCACATGCTCTAAGGTCTCCCATGGGTAGAAGTCAAGGTGTGTTAAGTCATGAGAATATGAGGAAAACTCAAACAATGTTCTCAAATTCTAAATACCACTTCAAAGAGGTCTTGAGCTCATTGAATGACAACCCTGCTTCCGCCATTTTCTTTGACTGTCCTGCCTGTCGCATGGTGACAAAACATTCATTTGATTAATGCCATCTTTTGAACAAATGTCATACTACATATTGCTACCATAATTCAATTCAACTTCAAAAAGTAATACATAGATGACACCTCTTTAAGTGTGTATACATTTTTGGCACCCCGATATTTTATCCACAAATGATAATCAAGTCAGCAATGGCATAAGTCTCTATACTTTTCTTCTGATATACTCGTATTTTAGATTTAAAGTCTATACTACTAAACATTTGTAAACTTACTTACCTCCATCTCTTGCTCCCTGGATAAATATCTAAAACAGTAGACCTAAAGTTTAAAAGCAAGGTATTAGTGTGGTCCTTAAAGGATTAGAAAAATGATCTTTTTTTTTTTTAATTGTTTACCCACTAGAAGCCATTTCCTTTTTATTTTTTTAATTTATTTTGTATGTAGGTATTTCCCTGGCTGGGAATCGAACCCAGGCCACAGCATTGACAGGGCCAGCGCCGAAGCCTCAAGCCACTACACCACCAGAGAACTCCCCAGAAAAATGATCTTAATATCATTATAGAACCATGGTATTGAACAATAATTCAGGAATTTCTTGGTTCAGCATTTCACAACAGTGTTTCTATTAAATGCTTTTCAATATAAGAGCTGCAAAGTCAGGCAAGTTTAGAAGATACTGAATAATGTATTTCCCCTTGGAAATTCACAATACACATTGACACAGTAAAGGTTCTGAGAAGTCCTACATTAAGGAAATTTCTTTAATTTGGTTTAAAGCTTCTTAAACTTTCCTTATCATTTAACATTTGTGGATAAAATGCACTTTGGGAAACAATAATCTATAATAATACAACTTATTTTATTGGTTGAAAAAGTAGGACGAGAGAAAGGTTAGGAGACTTGTTCAAGATTACCCAAGTAGATAGTGGCAGTCAGGACCACAATCCAGACCCCCTGGGTCCCCATATGAGGTACTTTCTATTATTATTCTTTCACCTCATAAAAACTTTGAAAATTATTATTAAGAAAAGCCTGTTATGAAACTGAAACAGAGAAAACCCAAGTGGATATAAAGTGAGTTCTTATCCATGTCCATGCCTTTCCAAATTCATGGTATCAGAACATTTTTTAAAACTTGGAGGTATATGCATAAACAAAGAAGAATGGAGACTTGTGATTGGTGGATGGTATGGGGAAGTTGTTCTTTCCTCAGGCTAGTGTTATTCAGATTATATGTTGTATGTATGAAAAATTGAGACAAAGATGTTAGCTTCTAAATAACACAGAAAAGCCTTCTGTACCTAAGCATCAAGTTTTAATGGATTGGGCTAGTGTGAACTTGGGTTCTTCGTTTCAGAGATTTTTTTTTTATGTGGGTAGTTCCCTGGCTGGGGAGTGAACCCAGGCCACACAGCATTGACAGCGTGGAAGCCTAGCCACTACACCACCAGGGAACTCCCCAGAGATTATTTTGGGCATGTGTCTGACAACTCCATCATAGATGCAAAATAATATTCTATACAATCAGTGTAAACTCTCCATAACACATGTCCAGTTTATTTGGTAATCCCCAATACCTTAAAACAAATTTTTCATTTAGAAATTTCTTAACCTGAATCTAATAAACATCAATTAAAGGAAATACTCTTTCAAATTTTACAAAAATAATTGTCATGTAACATTAATGTCCCACATCACAACAGAATTAGTCACACACTCCCTATTTGTTTGGAATATTGTGAGATGGTTAATTATAGTATAACTAAATGATTTCCATTGATCCCTTAAAAAAGGCCTTAGTGATCCATTTTGTACCAATGGGTTAAGAAAAACAAACCACAAAATGGGTTAAGAAAAAGAAGAACAAGCATACTTCCAATTTGGTTCTTTTCATTTTGTAGAAATTACTTGTTTTTTGGGGGGTGGGTGGGCAGGGAAGTACACTGGCTGGGAATCGAACCCAGGCCGCAGCGTTGAGAGCACTGAAGCCTGGTCACTACACCACCAGGGAACCCCCAAAAATTATTTCTGAAAGCTAGTGAAGAGAGTTTTGTTAAAGTTTTTAAGAACTATATCTCCAAAGTATTGCACATAAAAATCTTGCAGTAGTGAAAGAACAGAATTTCAGAATAACCTTCATGTTAGCCACATAATTAATGGTAAAGTAGTAACACTTAGTTAAAAAAAATGTGCAATATTTATAACTTCAAACACAACCCTTCTGTGTTTGTTTTTTGTTTGTTTGTTTTTGGTTTTTTAACTTCTTTTCTTTGTGAGAACAATTTTCTTCCATTCAGACAATTTTTAAATTACAGAGGAAGAATCACATGTTAAAATCTCTTTATAGCCTACTAGTACCTCTCCTTTTACTTGTGTACAGACAGAATCCTGTCCTTTTTCCTCTAAACTTCTGTTGCAGATGGAATTCCAATGGCCTCTCTGCTCCCTAATATTTCTCCATGGTTATTCCAGTTACATGGCAAAATGATTTTTCAGACACAATTAAGGGTACTAATCAGTGACCAAAGATAGAGTATCTAGGTAGGCCTAACCTAATCACATGAACCATATAAAAGCACAGAATTTTCTCCAGCTGGTAGTAGAAGTACACTCCAATTGTTAGAAGGATTTGACGAGCCATTCCTATCTTTCAAGGTGGAGTAGGCCATGTGGTAAGGAATATGAACAGCCCCTTGGAGCTGAGAAATGCAAACCCCAGTTCCACAACGACAAGGACTGAATGCTACCAGCAACCCGAAGGAGCTTGGAAGAGGTTTCTTTCCCAGAACCTCTAGATAAGAGCCTAGTCTAGCCTATACATGAGTTCTTTAAAAATACGTCATGGAAATTTCTACCAATTCTTATGTTATAAGGTATTATTTATTTAAGTCAAGAATAGATGTTAACTTTTGTGAAATGCCTGTATGCATCTACAGTGACACTCGTATCATTTCTCGCCTTTTATCTATTAACCTAGTTACCGTATTTTGCCATGTATAATGCACTTTTTTTTGCCCAAATTTATGTGAAAAATAAGGATGCACATTATACATGGATAGTACTAATTCTGTATCTATATAAATGTTTTTAATGCTTTTATTTATGCTTATGATTAAAAATGTAACTCTAGAAATCAATAATAATATCTATATGCAAAATAATACCCTGGAATATGATAATTTTTTTATAAAAAAATGTATACATAAAATTTTTTGTACCTTGTATCTCTTCTTGTGTTTTGTAATTATTTGTTACATAAAATTTCTTGTACCATAATATGTTAAAAAAATGTTAAAATTCCTACATAATACAAAAAACAAGTACCTAAATATAAAAAAAATTTTGAATTAAAAAATTAAAATGAAAGATTTTTTTCCCTGAAAGCTTGGGCCAAAACGATGGGTGTGCATTATACATGGGAGCACATTATATACAATAGTTATTATTGCTTTCTTAGTAATTGTCCCTGTATTCCTCGTATGAATCCAATGAAGGCAGAGAATATGACTGCATTAATGTGTTACTGGGTTCTAATTGTCAATATTTTATTTAAGGTTTGTGCATTAATGTATGAGATCACCCTGTAGCCTTCCTATGTGATGTTAGTTTTTGTCAGCTATAGTAACTAATATTAATATACCTATTCCAACCTGCTCATGCTTATTGTTTGCTTGATATATCTCCTTCTACTCGCTTGGGTTCAATCTATATGTAGGTAGTATACCATGCAACTCTTGCAGATAGTACAGCAGACTCTCAGTTAACTGGCACCCATGGGAATTGGTAGATGCCAGATAAGTGTACCCAGGACTCTCAAACAACTGGCACAAATCAAAGATTTTTTGTGCTGATTGCCTGAGAATGCCGGTTCCTTGAGTTCTGGTTAACTGAAAGTCTACTGTATATAGCTGAGCAAATCCTGCCTTTTAAATCCATTCTGATAATCTCTTATTATAATTGGACTGTTTAGTATCAATATTATTACTTTATATAATTGTATTAATAATTGTAAGAATTTTTTAATGTTTGATTCCTCCATATTTTGTTGGACTTTTTAATCTTTTGGGACTCTCTTTGCCAATTTGGCGAGTGTGCGGTGCTATTTTGTTGTTTTACTTGGCATTTTCCTAATTACTGAAATTACTACTTTGTCATAGGTTTGTTAACTCTGTCCATATCCTCCTTGTGAAGTTGATCAGGTCTTTTGTCCATTTTTCTATTGGGTTATCCTTTTGTTTATTGGTTTTTTTAAGTGCTTTACATATTCGAGTTACAAGTCCTGGGTTATATGACCTGCAGCCTTCTTCCACTCCATACTTTACTCCACTCCATGTCTTTTTATTGCTTTAATAGTCTTATTTTTAGAAACACAGACTCTTAATTTTAATGTGGTCAAATTAATCCTTTTCTTAACATCAGTGCTTTTGTGTATTGTTTAAGAAATCTTTCCCCATGGCCAGAGGCCATGAAGATATTATCTTCTAAAAGCTTCAATGTCTGGCCTTTCATTTAGGTCTTTATCCTACCTGGAGTTATTTTTTGTGTGTATGATATGAGTTTGGGCCTAGATTTCTTTTTTTCCGCAGCAATATCTAATTTTCCCCACACATTTGTGGAAAGACTATCTTTTCCTCACTGATATGCAGTGTCACCTTTGCCATGAATCAAGTGTTCATACATGCATGAGTCTATTCTGGGTTTTCTATTCTATTCCACTGGTTTATTTTCTTGCTTTTGTGTCAAAAGATCATGTTTTTAAAATTCCTAATACTTAAAAATGTCTTGATAATTGGTAGAGCAAGTTGTCTCAACAAATTTTTTTATAAGTGTCTCGTCTATTCTTAGCCTTTTATTTCCACATCAGTTTAAATCACTTTGTTAAATTACCCACACAATTTCTATTATGATTTTGACTAAGATTACATTGAATCTATAGATTTTTAAACCAATTGGAGTAAATCAACAGCTTTATACAATATTGGAATATCCACTCCATGAACACGACCTATGTCTCCATTTATTTAGTCTGTTAAAATTTCTCTCAGTAATGTTTTTAGGTTTCTGCATAAAGGTCTTTCACATTTTTTCATTAGATTTGTTTTATTAGATATTTTTGATGCTAAAGCTAATATTGCCTGTTTTAAATTTCATTTTCTAACTGCTTGTTATGATATATGGCATTTACAAATTGCTTATGAATCCAGAAATTTTGCCAAACTCTTAAGTTCACAATAGTAATATTTGCAAATAATCACAATTTTATTTTTATTTCCTACTCCTATGCATTTCTATTTCCAGACTCAACTGCTCTTTCTAGGATTGCAAGTACATTGTAAATAGAAGTGGGCAACTTTTTTTGCTCCCATTCACAAGGGGAAATCTTTTCACTTCTCCTGGTTAAACATAAAATCTGCTATAAATTTTGCTACATGTCCTCCATTAGATTAAATAAGCTCCCTGCTATTTCTAATTTACTGAGTACTTTTAAAATCATGAATATTAAATTTAATCAAATTTTTTTTCTGCATCTATTGAGATCTTACTATTTTTTTCCTTTTATTTATTAATTAGTGAGTTACGTTGATAAATATTCTGATGTTAAACCAACCTTGAAATCCTCATATAAATTCAATTTGGCCATGATGTATTGTCCTTTTTACATATCACCAAATTTGTTTTGAAATTATTTTGTTTAGGATATTTGCATCTATGTTTACAAATAAAACTGACCTTAATTTTCTTTTCTCATCTGCCCTTGTTGGATTTTTGTATCAAGATTTTGCTAGATTTATAAAATGAGTTTTAAAGTTTTCCCTCATTTCCATTCTTGGAAACATTTACAAGATTTGGATTATTTCTACCTAAATGTTTGACAAAACTCGTATGTAATACCATCTGGGCCTGGATATTTTTGTCTGTGTGTGATAGGTTTCTAATGATGGATTCAGTTACTTTAATAGCAGTATGACTCGTCAGGTTTCCTTTTCCTTCCATAAATGTAGTAAGTTGCATTTTTATTGCAAATTTGTCCAATTTGTCAAATTTTCAAATGTATTGGCTTAAAGTTTTCAAAAATATCCACTCATTGAATACATAACACAATACATAGATGATGTATTTTAGAACTGCACACCTGGAACTTATGTAATTTTTACTAATCTATGTCACCCTGATAGACCTAAGAAAAAGAAAAATATCCACTCATCTTTTTAGTGTTTTTAGGATCTAAAGTGAAATCCTCTTTTAAATTTCTGATTTTGATTTGTGTTTCTTTCTTGATCAAACTAAGCAGATTAATCAATTTACTAATCTTTATAGTAAGATTATAAAGATTAGTAAAAGAACCAACTTTTAGCTTGTTGATCCTATCTTTCATATATTTGTTTTCTGCATATTTGTTTTGTATATTTGAACTTCTGCTCATATTTAACACTTCTTACTTCTTTTCTAACTTCTTAAGATGTATACTTACTGAGATTCATTTTCAGCCTTTTTCTTTTCTAATATAAAGTTTCCTCTAAGTAGTGTTTAGCTGCATCCCACTAATTTAAGATATAGTATTTCCATAATGAAATTAAAATATTTTCTAACTTGCATTTTAATTAGAATTCCTTTAGTGAAGGTCTACTAATGGTGAACTTTCTCAATTCTTACCTACTAATGTCTTTTCAGAGCTGTAAGAGGAACCAGATTTGTTCTTTATACACTTTTGCTTTGCATGCTTAGTATGTAGCTTCCAGAGTCAAGATCACTCATAGTCCCAGCAAAATGCTGGCATTCCAGCCCTCCTGTCTGCATCCCTGAAGCATGAAGAAGGAAAGAGGGAGAGAACAAAAAGCACAACCAAGTTGTCTGTCCCTTTTTGAAAAGAATTCCTGAAAGTTTCGACCTAACAGCTTCTACTTATATCTATCTCATCATAGACACATTGATGAAGGTGGGTTATCAAATGTAGTCTTTAAGCTCAGCTTTTGCTGCTTGAGATGAATCTGAAGTATTATTACTAAGAGAGAAGGGAAGAATGATCTCCATTAGGCATACAAAACAATGTTTGGAAAATTCATGGTGTTGCTTTATGTAGCAATGGAGCTAAATGCCCTACAAGTACCACAATGTCATACATTGGGAGACTGTCAGGTAGGGGTCATAGTACAGAAATTTCTCTCTACACTCTCCCATAATGAGTAAGTAGGGATGGGTGCTCATGGGAGGGAATACAGCAGACAGTTCATGGTCTGGATTTTGGAACCATTTATACAAGAGCCCACCTCTAATATATCTATTTCCAGTTTATAGACCTCCTTTCATGGACGGGTCATAGTAGAAGACTCTCAAGGTATAGTTTACTCTATCTTCCTTCATTTCAAGCATCAAGAAAACGGTAGCCAGGATATGAATTTTCCTTAGTTTCAAAGGATCAGCTATGCTCCTGTTTGAACAATCTTCTAATATTTTTGGATCCCATAAAGGACAACTTGGGTAAACTTAGGGAGAAGGCTAATTTCACTTCAGTTCCTCCTGAAGGAAAGAAAACTCCTAGGGCACAGGCAACTTGCTCAGGTTATTTTATTATCATTTTTCTGTTTTTCTACTATAGAATAAGTTAAAATAGTGTTGATTACAGACACGAAAGAGTACCATAATCAACCAGAAATAATGACAATACCCCAAGTATGGTAGCCAGCCTCTAAGACGGGTCTTAATGATCCCTGCCTCCTGGTAGTCATGACCTTGGATAGCCCCCTCCCATATTAGATAGCTATAGAATATTGCAAAAATAGTAGTGTGACTTCTGACCTTAATTCATAAAAGACATAGCAGATTCTATGCTGTTCTCTCTTGAATCACTTGACTGGGGAAAGCCAGCTGCCATGTTGTAAGGTGAGCACGCAGTCTTATGGAAAGGCTTACATGGTGGACTAAGGCTTCCTGCCAACAGTCCTATGAATGCGCCGCCTTGGCAGTGGGCCCTCCAACCCCTGGGCAATCTTCAGACGACCATAGAGGCAGCCAATATTTTGTCTGCAACCTCATGAGATATTCCAAGCTAAGCCAACTAGCTAAGCCACTCCTTTATTCCTGACCCACGGAAACTATACAATCATAAATGTTCATTTTCTAAGTCACTAAGTTTTAGGGTCATTTTTTGATTCAGGAGATAACGAATACACCAAGTTACATATGCTTTTCTCCCAGAAGAACTGCTGAGAGGTACATCTCCAAAACCTCTCTCCTTAATGGAGCTTTTCTCATTCCTTTAACCATTAAGATTGTTGCCTCTTACCCACACTCTGCAAGTCAGAGTTCCCCTTCCTGAATGAGAGTCTGCCCTCACCATCTGCCTGATGGCTATCTTCCCCAATGATGCCCAGTGGGAAAAGCTTGGTCCAGAAAAAGAATCATCTAGAAACCTCGATCTGAAATAATCATCTCCACAGGGAGATTATTCAGCTCCTATCATCTTTTATTTTCTTCTCTATCAGGAGATGAGTATAACATGAAGAAATTGTTAAGGGAGGGAGCAAATGTGCCATTATCCTTTGTTCTGAGACATAATTATATGCCAAAGCAGTAATCCCAATTTGGTTATTTCAGAATAATCTAGACTTTTATAAAATACAGACCCTAGGCCTAGGCCTTACTCTAATGGTTCTGATTCAGTAGATATGAAGTGAGGCCCAGGAATCAATGTGTGTTTTTTTTTAATTGCTAAACTAATCTGATGATCACCCACTGTTATTTTTTTCCACTAAAACCATATGGTTACCTTACTATGTTTATGTACCTCTTCCCTTTGGAATACAAGCTCCATGAAGGCAGATATTTTTGTCTTATCTTGTTCACTGATATATCCCTAGCAACTAGTTCACTGATATATCCCTGGCACACAGTAGATGATCAATAAATGCTGCATAACTGAACTATTTTAGAAGCTGATGAGTGCTATGGATAGAACAGAGCCATGTGAGGAAGCCTGGCAATGCATCACGGGGAATTTACAATTTAAAGTTACAGTAGAGTAGACTTAACTGTACAATGACCTGAGGTGCTGTGTGGATTATCTGGAGGAAGAGTGTTCCAGGTAGAGGGAAAGCAGTATAGAAGACCTTGAGTCTGGAATATTCCAGAAAAATCAAGTAGACCACAGTGCCTGGAGTGGAATGCATAAGAAAAGTACTAGGGGGCAGGAAATGAGAGAGATAGGTAAATCAGATCATGTATAGTCTTATATATTCATGCATATACGAGTATATATGAAAGATCTTCGGTTTTCGTTTTAAGAAGTGAAGAGCTACTACAGTGTTTGCAGAGAGGCACTGCATTTTTAAAGGATCATTCTTGCTGTTCGGATTGAGAACAGAATACAGAAGGGCACGAGGCAGTAGGGAGACAGGTTAGAAAGTAGGCTAAGCCTTACTGAAATGACTTTAAGCAAAATTTGGAAGAAACTGGATACAATGAGTGAACACAACCTTCCTGATCTTTGGAAGGGGCAAAAGAGAAATTATTCAAGCAAAGGTTTTATTTTTCTTAAGGTGGCATACATAACAGTGTATTTGCATGCTAATGAAACGACCCAATAGAGAGAAATGTCATCAGTGGTTCCCAAACCTGGGATTCGAAACTCTGGAAGAGAGAGGAACCAGTGAGAGAGGAGAGCCAGACCAGTACATACATAAGGAACTCTTGAAGAACAGGTCACCCGGTGTCCTTTCATGAACAGACACTGGCTCCAAATCATAGAGCACTGCCTGTCGGGAGAGAATGGTTTCCCACGGAAGAGTCTGCCAACCTTTTCTCACGTCTCCATGGGAGAGGGGCTGTTGATCTTCTAGTTCACATTACCACCATTTCCTCCTTCAGTTTATTTTATTCTTTGATAAACTGGAAGTGGTTTCTATTAACATTTAAATCCTACCTCTTCACGCCCCACATCATACTCACTCAGCAAGGCACACGCTGGCTGTTCTCTTTACTTTGCAAATACCACAGCAGAGTTAAACGGGTGGGTTATTTCCCCAATGATCTTTTGGTTCAAGAAAGATGTGATCATCTAGATCGGAGTTTCTTCACCTCTGCCGTACGACGTTTTGGGATGGATATTTCTTTGCTGTGGTGAGTGCTGTCTGATGCATCGTAGGATGTTAAGCAACATTCTTGGGCTTTACCCACTAGATATCAGTAGCACCTTCCTTTTGCCCCCCACCTCCTGCCAAAACTGTCCTGTGACCCCCCAAAAAAGTCTCCACACTGCCAGCTGTCCTGGGGGTAAAAAGAGCCCCCAGTTGAGAACCACTTACATAGATGGAAAATTTCTCAATGCATTAATAATAAATCCTGGGCTGTTGATGATGATACATAGGATAAAGCTGGGGATTTCTCACCTATAGCTTCGTCCTGTGCTTTTGTCACAGGTATCGTTAACACTCCACTGCTTACCATTATTCTCAAAAAGAATGCAGTAACTACACCTTCATTTTAAAAACTTACATATGCCGGGACTAGGGAGAACGAAGAAATGAGAACCGTGAGCTATGGGAATTTAAAATACGATTGGTGAGATTTTTGTCATCTGAGGTTTTTCAAAATATTTGCCTCAAGCATCACACGGAGATGTTTTTCCCTATCAACCGATTGCTAGTTACCTAAAACTGATCTTACTGCACTGTGCCCATAAATGTGGATTTCTATGATTTCGAGGTATCAAAAACCAACCAAATAAATAAAACAAAAGACAACAACAAAAATAACAACCCAGAACCAGAAGAGCCCAATCAAGATTGAAAAGGAACACATTTGAATTTAAAAACTAGTAAGAAGTTACTCTATTAAGACAGTGGGATTGGCACAGGATATGCAAACAGACTCGTGGAGCAGAAAAGTCAGAAAAAGTTTACAACAGATATCAATGCAAGTCTAGAAAGGAAATAAATGGTTTTTCAATCATTGGTATCGGAACATTGGGTATTTTATGGAACAAAATGAAACTTGACCCCTACCAAACATGATACACAAAGGTTAATTTGATATATATCACAGTTCTAAATGTGTAAAACAATAAAGCTTTTAGACTAAAACAGGAAAATTTCTTCAAGACAATTTACTAGAACACAAGAGATGCTAACCATAGAAGGCCGACTTTATTAAAATTAAGAACTATACGTATTCATCAAAAGACACAATTAAGCAAGTAAAAAGGCAAATCACAGACTGAGAAAAGATTTTCATGATACACTTATCCAACAAAAGACTCATCTCTCAATCAGTAGCAATATGATAAATAACCAACTTTTTAAAATAGGCCAAAGACCTGAAGAGGTCTGTCATGAAGAAGTTATTCAAATGGCCAACAAGGATATGAAAAGGTATTAATATAATTATTTGTCACAGAAATAATTAAAATATAATACACCTACCAGAGTGGCTAAAATTAAAGACTGTCAATATCAAATATTAACAAGGATATGAAGCAACAGTTGGAACTCTCATATATTACTGATGGGAAGGTAAAATCAACCACTTTGGAAAAGTGGCAGTAGGAAAACTGTACACATTTTAGTGCACTATGCATTAAAATGAAACATACACCTAGCCTATGGTCCGGCAATTGTTTCCTAGGTACATACCCACAAGAAATGAGTGCGCATATCCACCAAAATATATGTTTTAAGAATGTTCACAGCAGAGTTATTCATGTTAGTAAAGAACTAGAAGCCCAATTGTCCATCAGTATAAGAATGAATTAATTATGGTATAGTCTCGCAATGGCATGCCACACAGTGATTTAAAAAGTAGAACCCCTAATAATTATATTAAGTGATACATTTATATGAAATTTAAGATCAGGCATAATAGAAGACAGATTAGTGATTGATTACCTTTTGACGGCAGTATTGATGAGGAAGAAGCCTGAGGAAACCTTCTGGAGAGAGACAGTGTTCTATAAATTTATATGGATGGTGGTTTCATGGGTCCCATAGAGAATACAGGTTACTCTTTTGAGAAGTTTTGCTGCAAAGCAGAGCACTGGGACAGAAGCTAGCAGAGAAAAGTAGTGGGATTAGATGTTTCCTAGGAAAATGGGGGAATATTTTTGTGTTGGGAGGAATAATTAAGTAGCAAGGTACAACTGGTGATGATGGAGAGGATGAAGTAATGTCCCCCAGCAGGGTTGGAGGGGAGGAGATGTTCTGGCCATGTAGAGGAAAGGGAAGTTCTCTCACAGCAGATGAGAAGCCAGAATACATGTAATTGTATAGGTTGGCTGATGTGACGGGAGCCTGGGAAGTTCTTTTCTGCTTGTTTCCATTTTCTCATAGAATCAGGAAACAAAACTGTCAAAGTGAGGATGGAGAATGTGGTGTAGAAGGGTGAGAAGAGAAATGGGGAAATAATCGAAAGCAGCACAAGGAACGGATCAGAGAACTACACAACCGTGCAGGCAGGAGCACTGCGGCCTAAGCGTAGTTAGTGTGCTTGTGTTTTTCTCCAGCTACGGCCAGCTACAGAGATGCAAGCACCTGACCGGTGGGGCACTGGATTTAACTAGCTTTGCAGCTTTGCCGTAGAGTAAGTGTAAATTTTGTGAGAACATAGATACCTGGGAGTCTAGCTCTTACCAGCTGGGTCACAATTAGTGCTAGGCTATTTCCATAGGCAAAACCTAAGAGATAATCTTAAATATTTTGTAAATGAGTTCATATTAATATTTATAATTTGTATTCAATATTACAGGGATATTTCTGAACTTTTGGTTTTATATTTGTATTTCTTTTCTCTGGAAGTGAAAATCTTGGGTCCCGATTAATACAATTATCACAGTTACTGTCAGCAATAAAACTACCTGTTTTAAGATTTCTCTGCAGGAATTTTTGTACTTAGAATATATCCCATTAAGGATATACAGATGAAATAATATAGTCAACATTCACCTGGAATAATTATATTCTCTGTATGGATCCTACCAACAATGAAATAGACTTTAATTGTTGGAGTTAAATCTGGATGATTATATTTTACATGACTCCTGAATGTTTTTAATATATAAAACACATTGGTAAAAGAAAGTCAAAGCTATATACTAGTGATTCCCAGACTTCTTCCACTTGTGTACCCCTTTTAAACCCATTTCTACAAATTGTACCCCTTATTTTTAAAACTGCTATTTTTAAGTACACTTTGTTCAGTGACTGTCTTAACATAAACGAGTGGAAATGAGGTAATAAGTTAGGAAAGAAAAATTACTACACAAGAAGTACAAACCATAGGTTTAATTTTACATTATTCGTAAGTTAAATACTGATCATGATGATCAAGTATTTAAACATTAAACTTAAAAAACTACTTGAAAAGAATCACGATTAAAGACAACATACTTACTTTTACTCAGTCAATAACTAAACTGATCAAACAGTCTGGCTACAGGTGTATTTATATGTTTGGGTAAGTTTTAGAAACGTTGCAAATGGATTGTCCTGAAACTATGCGTAATGATTGGTAGAAGAGTGTTTTTGGGGCAGGATTTATAGCCACGCCCTCACCAATCATCATTTGCTAACGTGACCTAATTTTGAAGTGTCTCCATTAACGATGATTCAAAGTTAACATTTATTGTTCTGTAACTAACGTTTTACATTTTTTAAATTTACTTGTTTTTTTGTCATTACTGATTATTTTTCACATACTTCCGGGAATACGAGTACCACTGTTTGGGAACTGATGCTATATATAACACAATAAAAGGTTATACTCAGATAAGTCTTGGTTCCATCCTTCTCTCCCCCTGCCCTCTCCATCTCTTATAGGTAACTATTTCATTACTCATCTTGGGGAAGAACTATAATTTATCTCCTGTTGATGAGGGAAATTTCTTCTTTATAATGTCACCTAAGTGTACAAATTATTAGAAAATATTTGCTGCAAATCTGAAATTATTTAGACAAGGATATTAAAACCATTGGGCAAAATGTTGTGGGAGATGATACTGGCACAGAACCTAAGTATCACCACACAGATCACTTGCTTATTGCAAAAGAAAAACGTATGAGTCTCTTACTATTGAGAGATCCGGCATTACCATCTTAGCCAAGTGAGCAAACTGGACATTATGTGCAATACGAAATACATAGCACTAACCGTGAAACACGCAACAGAAAAAGTTTAATATGATTTAGCCAAATCTTTAGGCTAACTCTCATTAATGGGAATATCAGAGATAAAAGAACAAGCTAACCAATCAGACGATGTGGGCCGTCCTACAGGACAATCTGATCTGATTTCTTCAAATAGGCAATGTCAAGGGGGAAATGTGGCAGAGATGCTCTAGGTTAAAAAAGACTAAGTAAGACTAGATTTTAAAAGACACAATGACTCACAAACAGTAAGGTAGTCACACTAGGTACAAAAAGTACAAAATTTTGTGATATTAAGCAACTCACTTTTCTTACATTTGTATATAAAAAGTAGAAGTATAATAACACATGTGAAGTGTGTTACTGGTTCTTTACATTGGCAACAAGATGGACACTGAATATTTGAATTGCAAAGAGTTTTATTTATATAAGTCATTTAACAACATTTCATTAAAGTTTCAAATAATTAAAATTTTTAATTAAAACTTTTATTTAAAATTGAGATATTAGATTTGTATTTTGCCTTATAGTTTTAATAATTTTGAATGTTTAACTATTTTGAAAACAAAAATATTTTTCATATTTAAATTTTCATTTTTTGATGAACTAGATTTAAATATACATTTGGAATACATTTTTTATAATTCATATCACTGCCAATAGAAATTATGAGAACATTATGATAAGAACATAATTAGTGATTTTGGTAGAATGAAAGCAAGACAAATGAGAGTTTCCTCAAATAGATTTTGAGGAAAGACAAAAACAGATAAACACAATGGAAGAACAGCCAAACAGACAGAGAATAGGATAAAAATAAGCAGCATTCCTGATGGAGAGACGTGAACAAAAAAAACAGAAACATTAATCAAAGACAGATGCCGTTATCACTCACCAAAACTCTGCTGTTCAACACCCAGGTATGTGCAGTAAATTCAATTATCTTTGATAGTTTGTACTTTGTCATATAAAAACTTTTTAATGCTACACATCTTTTTCAATGTTATTGTAATTAAAATTTATTTGCCAAGGTAAGAGGATGAAACATATTTTTAATTTGTTAGCTTGGTTCAAACAATTTAAATATTTAAACATAGTATATGTAGATCTCCATTTGAACTCTTGCCTTGGGCCTTAAAAACATTAAGGGTGGGCCTGACTGCAATTTTAAATAGCAAGAAAAATAAAGCATTATCTACATAGTTTTCAAAGAAAAACATCCTGAGACTAAATTGTTAAACCATTTATACCTATTCAAGTTTCCTTTATATGTTATAAAGACAACAACAACATAAGGTCCATTTGAGCTATGCAAAGGCTGAGAAGATATACCACCCATGAATACTTCTTCGAAAAATCACACAAAGATGTCTATCAAATGATCCAAAATTAAGAGCTCTTTCAAAATGGAGAGATTTCTGGGAATATGGCAGTGTGAATGCATTCCTACTGCTCAACTCTCTCACCTGCAGCCCAAATACCAACTACCTCCCCAAGAAGGAAGGTAGACTATATGAGCTAAACCTCAAGTCTGCTTAGAGTTGTTCAGTGAACTCAGGACTTCACCTTCCAGGCCAGATGAAACCTTGGGGTCTTGTAGAAAAGAGCAAGAGCCCTGGGATGAAGATTGAAAAGTCATTGATAAATGACCGTATCAGATCTCACGACTATTTCTTTTCACATCCCTGGCACTTGGGGGAAAGTGGCAATTGACAGACTGAATGAATCCTTCCTGCCCCATATTTGGAGAAGACAAGGGAGAGAGAGGAGTGCTTAGTAGGAGAGAAACAACCTTCTGGCTTGGGTACCAGCAGACTACAAGACAGAAAAAAAACGCCAGTGCCTCTCACAACTAGTGGAGTTACGCTGGAGGTGCACGAGCCAGAAGGACTTGGGTCCTGAGCCAGGGTAGAACCCTGTGGTGGCAAAGGAAATGAACAAGGAACCTCACCTAACAGCCAGAGTGAGGAGGAACAAGCGAACACCCCCAAGATGACATCCTGAAACAGAACTACTCAAGGGCAAAGAAACCACCCTAGACACAAACAACGAAAGCATGTAAGGAAACCTGATTACAAATCACAAACTATGGATTTAAAATTTTTTAATTAAGTAGATAAATCCGAGCACAGAAAGGTCACTATTTTGCCCTCCATTAATTAAACGTCAATTCAGAGGCCTGTCTCAAAACACTCGGTGAACATGAAAGAATGGAAGTTGAGAGAAAAGATGACAAATGACCTGTATATCTAAGGGCATCTCTCATAAATAAATAAAGAAAAAAATATATCACAGGAGTGCCAGAAGTAAATGAAATAAGATAAAGAAAAGGTGATAACAAAGTAATAAAAAGAAATTTAAATATGCAGATTGAAAGGGTGAGGAGCTCATTAGGATTGTTTGAGAAAATATACACACCTAGATTAGCTTCACAAAATCCCTTTCAAGAATAAAATTACACAAGCTTCTAGACTGAAAGAAAAAAAAAATTCAGTTTCCCAGCCTATTTCACCCTCCCCAAAGATCAGTATTGAAAGTTTTTAATAAATCTCTAACAATATAAGATAAAATCAACTTCTCTTCTTTCTTAATCAAGTTTAGTCTTTTCTCAAGTATGTTGCTAAGATGGTTTAGGTAGCTGGTATAGTCTGGGGATATTTCCCTATCTGGGAATATTTTTTCAGTTAGTAAGTGAAGGATATTTTGGCTGGGTAACAAACACTTGTATAGTATGGCATATGCCAGGGACTGCTACGAGTGCTTTAGAAGTAGTAACTCTTTTAATTGTCACGACTCACGAGGTAGATGCTGTTATAATTCCCATTTTATAGATGAGAAATGGAAACATAGAGCAGCTAAAAAACTTGCCCAAAGTTGCAAGCTGGTAAGTGGCAAAATCTTTTTTCTCTGCTAATATCAGCCAGTGCACAATATATTAAAAGCCATAAGCAGAATAAGACACAAAAAGTAGCAATTCATGCAAATACAATGGTTATAAATCTGTATGTACTAACAACATACATAGATTTGGCTTTATAAATTTCAACTTGTGGATGAGGGGGAAAAAAAACCCAAAACTTAAGTCATTAAATGACCTGTAAAAGTATGTATGTATGTATGTATGTATGTATTTATCTATCTATCTATCTATCTATCTATTTATTTATTTATTTATGGGGGGGGGGGTTGGTTCCCTGGCTGGGAATCGAACCCAGGCCACAGCACTGAGAGTGCTGAAGCCTAGCAAAAGCCACCATACCACCAGGGTATCCCAGTAGAAGTATTTATAATGCAAAGCAAACAGCTCTTAGAAAACAATAGTAAAAAGCAACATGACAGAAAAGTGGACTAGGGGGAGTTCCCTGGTGGTGCAGTAGCTTAGGCTTCGGCGCTGTCAACGCTGCAGCCTGGGTTCGATTCCCAGCCAGGGAAGTACCCACACAAAAAATAAAATAAAATAAAATAAAATAAAATAAAATAAAAAAAGAAAAGTGGACTAGGGATATAAGTATGCAGAAAAGTAATATTAATAAACAGAAGAATCCAAATACACATATAAAACTAATTTCAAAACATTATTATACAGAGAAAGAGAAAAAAACAATGACCTATCACTTTACATCCATCAGACTGCCAAGAATTCAGAGCCTCAGTTAATACAAAGTCCTTACTATGGCTGACAAGGCCTACTGTAAGGTAGCCCTAGACTACCCCTTCTGGCCTCATTTCTTTCCACTTTCCTATCCCTCCCCTGATGTCACACTGACTAGTGACCTTCAAATGTAACACTGTCCCCTCTGCCTGAAAGATTCTCTCCTTCGATAACACCACGCCTGCTCTTGCATGCAAATCAAGTCGCTACCCAGAACTGCTCATAAATGTGCCCCATCACCCAACCTTATAGAATCCCCCTTCCATAATGCTCCATCTGCTCATCCTACTTTATCTTCCTTTAGAACACTTATCAATTACCTAGTGTAACTGCTTGTTTTATTGTATTTGTACAAAATTTATTTTATTAGATTGTATTATTTTATTATATTTGCTCATTGCCTGTCTCCCTAAGTAGACTCTTAAAACTCCATGAACACGGGAAATTTTTCATTATAGTGAATAAAATAGTATAAGACACATGGCAGAAACACTCAGTAAATATTTGCTGACTGAATGAATATTGTTTGTTCATTCAGTAAAAGATCTAGTAAAGGTACTAATAAAATGGAACTCTTCTACACTTGGGGATATCTCGATATATAACAGCATGTTTGAATTATGTAAAATTATGTATGTGTATGATAATCTAACTCAGCAATGGGTCACCATTCCCATAATCTAAATAAAGCTACAAAATATAAGGATATATGCATAAGAAAGATGTCTATAAAGGCAATACTTGTAGAGGAAAAAGAACTAGAAACAAAAATGAATGCTCATCAGTGAAGATACGGTTGAATAAAATGTGGTACATACAACAGCATAGCTGAGCAGGCTTTAAAATTACTGAAGTTAGATCAGTGCCCATTGATTTAGGAAGATTTGTACTACCTAGTAAGCAAGAGAGGCAAAATTCAGATAAATGTGTACAACGTGAGTCCATTTTCTAAAACAATGACTAAACCTCCACTTTACATGAGGTCAGACAATTTCACGAACTCATCCTAGAAAAAGTGCTACCTACCTCTTTACTGACTATCACTACGGTCACCTTCCAAGTACTCACCCTGGGAAGCTGTGCACTGATGCCAGCGCCCAGCCCACCCTTCAAAGCAATTTTGGAACTTTTCCCTGGAATGGCCATCAGAGCTGTTGTTCTATGACCCTTGATGTCCTGAATGTCATCAAATGTCTCCCTTTCAATATTTCCTTTATCTTCAGGTGAAGAAAAAGTCATTGGATGCCAGATCAGGTGAGCTGGGAGGGTGTTCCACACAGTTAATTTCTGTACTGGCTAAAAACTCCCTCACAAACAGTGCCATGTGAGCTGGTGTATTGTTGTGATGCCAGAGTCATGAGTTGTTGGTGAAAAGTTCATGTCATTTTTGTCTTAAATTTTTGACGCAGACTTTTCAGCACTTGCAAATAGTGAACTTGGTTGACTGTCCAGTTGTTACACATTCATAATGAACAATCCCTCTGCTATCAAAAAAGGTTAGCAACATTGTTTTGTCTCTTGATTTGGACTGATGGAACATTTTTGGTCGTGGAGAATTGGCTGACTTTCATGTGCACGTTGACGCTTTGTTTCAGGGTCGTATTGGTCCACCCATGTTTCATCACCAGTGCTAACATGGCCTTGCGTCTCCAAAAGGTCTTAACAAACTTCAACTCTTCCGTTGCTTTTGGTTCATCAGTGAGCTACTTTGGGACCATTTTTGCACACACCTTTCTCATGCTGAGATTTTCAATTAAGACTTTTGTGTCTTTATTGACATTTACTATGCTTCTCACAGCCAGCCAAAAATTTTGATGCACAATCCATTTGCACACTGTCATTTTCTTCATGGCATTAGCTCCACAAACGTGGACTAATGTGTCCCTCATTTCACTTCCACTCTTGCCAAGTTTAAAAATTTAATGTTTGTTCATTGCTCTAATTCAATCTCTAACATTCTTGCAATGGCACACAAAGCCATGTAACAATAATGAATGCCACTCAGCAAGACACCATCACATGTCAAGATGAAGACAGCTGCTAGACAAAGATATACCAAGGTTTTAAAACCTTAACCGAGTTGTTGGTACCATGCTGGCAATGTAAGCACACAATGGCGAGTTTGAGAATATAATTGTCAGATCTTGTATGTGTGTACATATTTAAGCAGAGTGAAAGGTGAGGTAACAGATTTTTAATAATAGTTATATGGGACCTGCATATGGTAAGAAAAAAAGAAATTCTTTTGAAAAATGTCCACAGCATAATAAACACAAGACACGAACCCCTTATATACAATTTTATACACATGACAAATATTGTAGGTTATCTATGTAATAACCATTTATCATCATTCTTTCTTGCTATCAAAACATACCTCTCAATATAGAAGCATGAGATGCCAGAAGCACTCTTTCCCAGCCTCCCTTACAGTTGAGACATGGCCATGTAACTTGACCAGTGGGAAGAAAAAACCTGCTGGGGTCTCTCAGGAAAGATTTTTTTCTCCTGGAAAAGAGGTACAAGGAGTACTCCTTTCTTCCTTGCATCCTGCTTTTGAACGTAGTTAACTGAGGAAGTCATGGCTAAAACTGTGAGAGATTTTGTGACTATAATAGGAAAGCCAAGAAAATCAAGAGAAGCCCTGACTTTGCTAAGCTGATGTGTAAATCCTGTAACTGTCAACATCTAGCCTTATTATGTTACATATTTAATAAACCTCAATTGTTGACATTACTTTCAGTCAAATATGTGGGTCAACAGCAGCCCAACATATTAACTAGTGCTATGTTATGTTACTATGAATACATGAAAATTTGATCATTCAAATGTTAAGAGTAGCCCTCATACTTTTACAATGGTTTGAATTTTTAATAACCAAATGTCATTTATATAGTCAGATCAAAATAATAAAGCTGATTTCATTATTTTTAAAACTGACAACATTAAGTTCAGGCAGTAACAAAACGGAGATATATTTAAATGCTATAAATGTGAATATAAAACACAGGGAAAATTGTCAAAATTACTACTCAGTGAGAAGACATTTTTTAAAAAGTATTAGAATAATCTAGCTTTTTAAAAAGACAAAATGCTAAGAGTTGAAGCATTTTCTTAAACAATAGGGGCTAAAAATATATGTCATGGAATGGTTAACACTGATAAATATGTCTAATTTACTACAAGAAACAAACATAAAATACACATTTTAGAAAGACAAAAGTGAATAGTTCAGAGCAAAACACTGAAAAAAGTAGCAATCAAGCATTAAAAAAAAAACCTAAAATATGACTATAACCAAAGATATAAATTATTAACAATAATCTTCTGTATTAAAGACAGACGATCTCAGAAAGGATTAAAAATGACCAAATCTGAAAATAATAGACTGAGAATTTAATTCCCTTCCCATAATCATAATGAAATAACTTCTGATGTGAAATAATAAACACAGGTTAAGTTCTGCCAAAAGCACCTGAGACTGAACAGCAATCAATAAGAGACCGCCTAGTGGTGGCAGACTGCGGAGAACATTAGCTTAACTATACTTGAACCCGAAAATGCATGTCCCTTTACCACAACCAGCGCCTAGAACTAAAGTGAGGGCTGTCACAGGCGAGTAAAAAGCTTAGATGGTGGCAAGAAGGCCCAGCAACAGAAAATGTGAGAAATGCCAGAAAAGTACACTTAAATTTCAATTCACTAAATAACTGAAAAATGGGCACATCCAAACTACTACCAGAAAGAACATGAAAATGGAAACAGCCAAAGTGACCAACAAATGAAGAACATTCCTTCAGAGAATGTGAAAATTATAGTAAAAAAGAATAAAATGGTTATTTCCTTTGGGAAGCAACTTAAGTCCAACCAATTTAGGTAAAAAGAACAGGGGGAGGGGGGTGTTATGTTCTACCAGAATGCGGAAATATTTCCCTGCCCTTCCTAGGAAAAGTAGGAAGGACAGGGAAATATACAGGCTTCAGGAACAACGGGAACCAGGAGCCCAAACCAGGTCTCATTCTTGATTCTGGGGTGGGTATGCGCACGCACACACCCGCCTCCAAGCCCTTAAAATACATTCAGCATCACACAAGAGAACATGTAAAACTATACCCAAGCAGCACTGCTCCTCTTTTTTCACTGGCAAATATTAAACACTAACAACAAACTCTGCTGATGAGGCGTGGGGAAACAGGAACTCTCAGACACTGCATGTGAAAATACACATTGATACTAACCTTGAGGAAGAGATTAATAAAATCACGGACACACTCACCTTTTAACCAGACAATTTCATCACTAGTTGTTCAACCTAACAATATGAACATTTAACTTTATTAAGATTATTCATTGTAGCATCATTTGTAATCACATAGATTAGCATGCATATGGTCACACAGAGGAGTGGATGAATAAACTATGGGACAATGGAGTACTTTTTAACTGTAAACAAGACTAAAATCTCTGTGAATTGATGTGGAACAATTTCTGGCCTACACTGTCAGGTGAAATAAACAAAATGCCCAAGACATCTGTAGTATGTTACCCTTGGTGTAAGAAGAGAAATAAGAAAATATATGTTTCTACTCTTTTGTGCAAAAAGTAAAGGAAAAGATAACCCAGATGACGCAGGAGAGGACAGAAAGAATTGGGGGAGGGGAGAATGTAATTTTTCTGAGTACAACATTATAAACCATTCTGACTTTTGAAACCATGTTAATGTTTTGCACCTAAAAGGAATGAGAAAGGGAAGAGGGAGGGGAAAACAGGGAGGGGAAAAGAGAGAAGGGGGAAAGGAAGGGAGAAAAAAGGAGGAAAAAGGAAAATGGACAGGAAGGGAAGAAAAGGAAGGAGAGGGTAAGAAAATGGAAAAGAAAAAAGGGGAAGGGAGGAGAAAAGAGATGATGGGGGTAAGGCAACCTAAAATGAAATACAAACAGAAACAATTTAGAAAATATTTTAAATAACATAGCTACATGGGAGGGACAGGTGGGTGGAAAAAGTGAAGTTATAAACACAGCATCCCAACTACAAATGCCCTAAAGACCAAATGAACTCTAAACATACCTTGAATTCTTAGGTGTCTTTTTTGCAAAGGTAGAGGTTAGCAATTATGAAGTTATTTTTTGTTTATTCTAGGACCGAACAAGTAAATAAATGAGTTTGGGGCTATCCTGCTTTCACACTGCACACAGGAAAGAATTTCACATATGGAGAGAACAAGAAAACCTGTGACATGGGAGGTATGTGTCAGTTCAAGGATTTAAGGTATAAATTATAGAAATAGGTATGTGTGGCTATGTATACATGCACTAATGGTTATAGAAATGCATGATCATAGAAATAGAGTATGTGTGGGTGTGTATATGCACAAATGGTTATAGAAATGCATGATCATAGAAATAGAGTATGTGTGAGTATGTGTACATGCACCTATTTCCTAGCTCTGTCTGCTGTGAGAACTTAAAGCAGTGACACCCTGGTAGCAATGAGTATGTTAACTGCCCAGATCTTGGTTACTAAGTTCTTCTCCATGAAAGGGGTCAGGGCTCCACCGAGAAATCACCAATTTCAGGGCTGAAGTAGAGAAAGTACAAGGTGAATTAAGATATACTTGGGACTTATTTTTGTAGGCAAAAGTCAATTCCATCAAAGAATGATGTGATTATGTCAAAAGGACAAAAGCCAGCATAAATAGGCTCTCAATGGCCAAATTTGGGACAATATGGACATCAAAATAATGACAATAAAGGATTATCAACTGAATAAAATAGAAACTGTGAGTTTCTACTGAAATTAATAATATATGTAAGAAAAAGCTCTTCCTTACAATAGGAAATCAAATATTACAGAAGGATGATGGAAGTAGAAAAATCACCATTTGGCAATCAAAACTGAAGGCCATCACTGAATACTAAAATTTTGTGGGTAAATGAGTAGAGAAACAGGAAGTTCCATTACAAGATAAGTTATTAACTACAATAGGAAAATTAGTATATTTGTAATGGAGAAAACTGCAGACATCACCTTAATCAAGTGATCGAAGTTAACATCACCAGTAATAGAAAAAATTGGTATCATGTGCTCCCTGGTATGATGCCAAGAAAAATACTTGTTTTTGCCAAAAGTTCATACTTTGTTTCTGATCACAAGAATACATTATTTAAAACCAAACTAAGAAATACTCTACAAAATAACTGGCATGTACTCTTCCAACATGTTTTAAACAGGAAGACTGAGGACTTATTCCAGATTAAAGACACTAATGGGATGACAACTGAATGCAACATGTAAATAGGCTTTTATTTGCTATCAAGGAAATTACTGGGGCAGACAGTAAAATTTGAGGATCTATGGATTATATATTGTATTCATGCTAATTTCCTGATTTTGATCATTCTATTAGTTATACAAGAGAATGTCCTTTCTTTTAGGAAATATACACTAAGCATTTTAGGAAACACACAAGTATTTAGGGCAAAGAAAGATGTTACCCTGTTCTCATATTGTTCAGAAAACAAATTAGAATATAGTAAATGTGGTAAAATGCTAACATTTAATGAATCTGGGTGAAGGGTATATAGACATTCTTTGTATTATTCTTACAACTTTTCTGAAACTATGCCAAAATAAAAAGTTAAGAAAACACTTATTTGGAGTTCTCACATAGGTACTCTAATTACTAGTCTGGAGTGGAACCTACCTATTAAAATTCTAACCTACACTGAAGGCACATGGATTTCAGGGAGTGAAGAGAAGCAATAGTTCTTAGAGGGGAGGGGTTGAGGGCAGGAAACACTAGTGATACCTACTGCAATGAGAAATATTAGCCATTTCTCTGTATGATAAAGCATGTAATTAACAATGAAAACTGTCATTTTTAGCATCAATAAATTGTGTGAGACAAACTGTTAGGGGAAAATGAACATATCTACAATTTATTACAACAAAAGCTTCATTAGATGAGAGATTTTTGTTCTGTTTATTAGGATTAACTAGCCTGGCACATAGTAAACATTTAACAAATGCATCTCAAATTTAAATTATATAAACTTACAGATTATAATCATGAGGGTGGAATCATGTCTATTTTGTTTTCTAGTCTATTCAACATTTAGCAATGGCTAGCACGTAACAGGTGCCCAGTAACTGTTTGTTGAATGGCTAAATACGACCTGCTCTTTAATATTTGTGGGACACTGAAGTAATAAGAAATATCTTTAATAGAGTAATTTCCAATAGAATAAAAATATTAATGTACATATTCCCCTTTACTTACATTTTATTATACCACACTTGGAAAAGATGAATATAGGCTCTTTTGCTACACAAAGTATTCATGTTATTACAGATGATATGGACTTGTCATGAATTGTGTGACCTTAAATAGGTAACTAGTCTCACAATGTAATTACTGCCCCCTATCAAAAAACAAACATAGTCTACATAGTTCTACCTAAAACCAGCATTACTTCTTTTGGCAACATCTTAACTACTTTTGCCAGATGGGAGGGGGGCTGGATGAAAAAGGTGAAGGGATTAATAAGTACAAATTGGCAGTTACAAAACAATTACAGGGATGTAAGGTACAGCTTTATGAAGTACAGTCAATATTATAATAACTATATGTGGTGTGAGGTAGGTGCAAGACTTATCAGGGGATCACTTTGTAAGTGACATTAAACATCTAGCCACTATGCTGTACACCTGAAATTAATATCGAATGTCAACTGTAATTGAAAAAAATAATAGAGGAAAAGAGTTAATCAAGTGCCAACAAACAATGGAGGCTTGAAAGAGATTTTCTTAAGGCCCATGTAGCCAACTGGTTATAAATTGCTCTATAATTTTAATAGGCTTACATTACCAGGGGTATTGTTTATGGTATTTTTTTCAAATTGTGACTAGATGAAGACCGATCAGAATAAAAAAGAACTAGACTAACACAGAAAAGTCTCAGAACGCATTCCTATGGTAAAGTTGAGTACATCTTTGTCAAACTTTTGGTATATATGTAAATTGAGCTAAAATTTAAAGTGTATTTCTAATTGCAGTTTGCAGTAAGAATATTTTGAAAAATGTTTTTTATGCTTTAGGCTTCAGTAAAACCTAGACACATCCGTGCAGACTTGGTGACATTCTATTCAGGTGCATGTCTTTACCAAGCTCAACTTTCACAAAAAGAATGGCAATCTTATTCTAAACTCTGCTCCTAATGCATATGATTACACACATAACTAGTTTTTCAGGTACTTTTTAAAGTAAAACTCACTATTTGAAACTTATTGAAAAGCACTAATCTAGAGGACTGGTTCTCAGTGGGCACAATACCATGGGTACTGTCAGGGATGAGCAATACAGACAGAACAGATCTGCACACCTAAGAGCTGGTATCCCAAATGACTTTTTAAGAATCTCTTCATCATACTGAAACTTTTGAGTCTGCATTATCTAACATTGAACTTATGAAGTAATTTTTACAAAATGTTAATACCCTGAATTTTCCAGAAATACCACATAAAAATGGAGAAAAGATATACTTTATGTCCAGAACTTTATTAAGTATTGTTCACCATTTCAGAGTAAATTAAGTTTCAACTTAATAGTTGTTACATTCACACTGATACTAAGTGTATGTTCAATTATCAGACTACTTCTTGACACTTGGGCTACAGTAGTTTTACTACAAACTACTTCCTTCTAATCCTAATATTGTCTCTATTACTCTCTAACCAAGTAATTGGTTCATTTAGTGGATAAACAAGTTATATTACTCATGAATTTCACTTCAGGATAATAAGAGTGTACAATGATACATTTGATTTTACATATGGGGTGCTGTGTCTGACGGACTTAAGAACCACTGATTTAAGGATTTATGCATTCATTACCATCCCCCTAGATCAGAGGCCCTTAATTTGGCAACACAGGGACACTCAGTCTAAGAAATCCATGGAGTGGCTTCAGATCAACAGAATTCCCAAACAGTACATACAACTAGATATATATTCTCCCACCTTGGGAGGATAACACATAACTTTATTCCATCAAAGCTGTTAAATTAAGAACCATCGCATTACACCCCATGACTGTATACATCGTGCTGGATTATAAACTTGGATCTCAAAGTGTGGTCAAACCCCCCACACACACCCACCCAATGGTTATACATTTATGGAATTGTAACTTGACGAACTTTGAACTAACTTAAGTTTATACATCTAATAGATGGCAAAACTAGAATCTGGACTCTCAGGATATCTGACTGCAAAGCACGTGCATGCTTTTCTGGAGCACGTGGCTGTTATTTCTTTAAACTTACTGTGGACTGTCTACCAGATACTGTCTTCCTCTGGCATGGCCTGTTGGATAACTTACAGCAAACATTGTATCCCACGATCAGCAGCTGCCCAAGCATGACATTAACATCTCTGAATGACCTGCTTTTCCCTTTCATTTGGTCACTAGAATGGGCTTTTTGAAATGCATTTTGCCTACTAACCTTACTTTTGGCTTAATCTTTTCTCACATTTCCCACACCCTTCAATTTTTTTAGTTTCTGTAGTAAAGGAAGAAATAAATGCATATCACAGGCTACTTTAGGTATAACAAAAAATATGCTAGTTAAGACAGTTGTACAGAGTGAGAACAAGCTTTGTTGGACAATTCACAAACCACTTTGCAATCCTTTTTACGATTTAAAACAACTATGACTTTGATAACAAGGACATAATCTCCAGTATTTTCCAGTTTGAGAGAACCCCGGTTACTGTGCCTGCTTTCTAAAGAGCAGTAAAAGAAGTCTTAACTTGCAGATAAATAATGAGCAATTGAGGACAGGGGCAAAAAGTAGAGAGGTCAGGGAGGATGTCTTTTAGCCTGAGAACCCAAACAGTACCAGGGACAATAGGAAAAACTGCAGTGTAGAGAAGTCACATTAGGTGGTGAACTTACTATACATCAAGTTGACAATGCACTGTAGAATTGTATGCCTGAAACCTATGTAATCCTTGCTAACAGATGTCACCCCAATAAGTCTAACAATAAAAATGAATTAAAAACAAACAAACAAACAAAAAAAAAACTGCAGTGTACTCAGTGATACTAAGTGGCAGCGGAGAGGAAGAAATAACAATGGAAAGCACACTTCGTTGTCTGTATTGATGATAAAGCCATCAGGTGAAAATGGGGTTAGGGGTTTGTTTAAGTGAAAAAGTAATGAAAATATTTGTTTTGTTTTTTTTGTCAACACCATCATTACAAAACATTTAAAGAAAGGGTCAGCAAACTTTTTCTATGAAGGGACAAGTAGTAAATATTTTAGGCTTTGGAGGCCAGACATTCTCTGTCACAACTAGCCAACTCTACCATTGCAGCACAAAAACAGCCATAGACTCCTATATAAACAAATGAGTGAGGCTATATTTTAACACTTTATTTATAAAACGGAAGGCATGCCAAATAGGCCTATGTGAGCTATAGTTTGCCGACTCCTGACAGATGTCCAATAGACAAGGAGAAACATGAATCTGAAACACAACAGCAAAGTCATGGCTGAAAACAGATTTGGAAGTCACCCTCACAAATAGTGACAGGATGGATAACCTAAGAATAGCAGATGGAACACATGAACATTTAAAGACAAAACCCTGATAAACAGCAGCACTTTAAGAAAAGCATGAAGAGGAGGTAAACAGTCGTTTCCTGAAAGGAGAGAAAAAGTATGTGAAGCAGGAACTTAGGATTCCCCTAAATGTCACTCTGGCTCAATTACAAATTCCTCACACTTAAACAAGTGCAGGATACTACAATTTTTAAAGCCCCAAATGCGTATGTAATACATCAATACTCTGACATAATGAGACAATGCAAAGCACAGTCAAATCGGGACAAAACCTCCGCCACACGTATCTGATACAAAACAAACATGTCAGGATCATGCAGACCCAAATTCACCCAAAACTGAATCAAAGGTTGAATACAAAAATAATGCAAAAACAAAACAACAACAACAACAACAAAACCTTAAAAACAAACAAATGCCAAGGCAATAATATAAACAACAAGATGAAGATGTTTGGGAAATGCTCTCATTTCAAAAACGGGGAAGTTAAATTCATTAAAGGCTTAAAAACAAAACCAGGTACAGTACCACTGTATTTGATTCAAGCTTTGTCAATGTTTACAGATAAAATTGAAGTAATTACTAGCTTATCACATGTCTTTGGGGAAAGTACAGACTAATAAATAAACTATTTTACTTGTATTTATAACAATGTTAGCTCATTAAAAGAAAATAAAGCAATTAAAACCCAACCAAAAAAAAATCAAAGAGGACCAAAATTGCAAAACTTACAAAGTAGCGCTGTAGAACACAATTGAAAACTTTCTTTTTTTGGTATGTGGGTAGTTCCCTGGCTGGGAATTGAACCCAGGCCACAGCGTTGACAGAGCCAAAGCCTTAAGCCACTATACCACCAGGGAACTCCCTGAAAATTCATTTTGATTCCTGTATGTGAATTAAAACAGTCTGGGTGTGGAAGGGGCAGAGAACATGTGCCACTAGTACTGCTAGAGAAAAGCTGTTTGCTTTACACGTTAAAAAAAAGTACAGTGCACACTAACAATACTACAACTTATACTGAGGGACTGTAAAAGCAAAAATGACAAGGAAAGAGAGAGAGGAGTGGGGAGACTGGAAATTCCCCAACAAGGTAAACATTCACATAATGGGTCACCAGACAATTAACAATGTTCTAATACATGCACTATGACATGTAAAATGTCAAAGGTTATTAAATAAGAAAACAAAGTTAGCAAAATTACGTATCCAAACAAAACTTACACACATGCACACACATACCTGGTGTGTGCAGAGAAAATTTACAGACATTTACAAGAAATTTGAGTGGTACCTTGAAAAAAGAGTAGGATTGAAGGAGACAGGCAATTTTCACCTTCTACTCTTCTGTAGTGAAAATAAAATAAGCATGTATTACGTTTAGTCAATCATTAAAGAAAAAAACATAATCAGTATTTTGGGAAGGCAGCTAAAGTGAGAATTGCTATAAAACCACACCAATGCAGACACAATCACATTTAATGTTTCACCACACTCAAAAGTATGTTTAATAAATAGTAAAAATTTTAAAAAGTGCAATCACATAACCATAAAAGAGCCACAAAACTTTACTTGGAAAAATCATTGTGTTCAGTAATATGAAGTGGAAATTAAGTCTTGCAAAAACTAATTTGCATCTGAGGGCTTGGCCAGTCCTCCTCCTATGTGACCTATTTAGATGCATTGTTAGAGCCGAGTTTTCAGAGCAAACAATCTTACTTTATATTTACCGCCCTAAACTAATTCTGCAGAAATACAAACCCTAGGACCTCTATTTCAATAACAAAATCTATTTGTAGAACCTTATGGAGAAACTTATTTATTTTGAATATGTCTGCTTTTACAAGTTCAGAGCAGGGCCAGTTCATTTTGTTTTCTGCCCACACCTAGAATATAGTAAATGGAGTATTCAATACATAGTTTGGCAGGGGGTGGGGTGTAAGTAGGTACATTAAGTGCATGTGAAGTACAAAACTATGAGGAATTACAAGTTCTAAAGTAAAAGGGACAAAATTAAAACATAAAACTTGGCTCAAATTTTTGGAAAAGAATAGCATCACATGATTGCATTTCCACAATTTTATTTTTTACTTCTAAGCAGTGGAAGAAACAGTCTAAAACTATTTAAGGTACTAGGAAGGCTGCCTAATGTCTACTTTACAAATTCATAGGAAGCAGTATACTGCAGAGTATTATTGAAAGATACTACAGATTAGTAGCTCTGAAATTTTGACACCAATTATTAGTTGTGAGGAAATGAGACGTGGAGAGATAACAAACCCAGCTGCTTCAGGGATTAATGGACAGATTAGCTGGCTTTAGCTATTGAGGAAAACAAAGGAGCAGTGTTTCTTAAACAAATTGTACTCTTGTTAAAAACATACTTTTGTAAAATATATTTTCAAAAATTAATCTAGAAAAATGATCAAACTGCTGTGTAAGATGCTAGATACTCTCAATTTCTGTATCAGTCAACAGACACACAAAATATCACTGATCTATTGTTTTGGTTTAAAAGGTCCATCTGACCTAAAATTTAGAGGGTTTTCTTCTCATATGCAATAATAAAGACAATCCATAACAAATAGAGATCAAAAGTAGCATAGACTTGTCATTAACTTGTTTTTAATTTTGAAATGTAAAACACTGAATTAGCATACTGCTTTAGTAAATTAAAATTATCCTTTTAGACAGGGTCTCTAACATATGGTGATGGAAAGAGAACTGATTCTGGGTGAACATGCAACACAACAATGATGCACTGTAGAGTTGTACACCTGGAACCTATGTAATTTTTACTAACCAATGTCACCCCAATAAATTTAACAATGAAAAACATTACCCTTTTAAATGCAGGTTTTAGCATTTAAGTATCTCAACTCCTATCAACCTGAACATTTTGCTTTATTTTGCCACTTATCTTAGAAGATAAACTTGCTTTAATTTGCTTTATCTTAAAATGTATATGAAAAAAGTCACTCCACCTATATGCCTATAAACTCTTTTACATGTCTCCATGTTCTCATAACTAGCTTAGTTGACTGCCAAGAGTGAGCCTAGGGGGACTCTCCATTTATTTTAAGATCCATCACCAAAGGAAGTAAAATAAAATGTTTATATGCTTGGCCTATAAAGTGACTAGAATATAATGTGATGAACAGGATTTTTGTAACCAAATTTCTAGAGCTCATATCCATACTCTGCAACTTACAAGCTGTAGAGTGACTTAAATTCTCAGTACTTGTTTCTTCATCAGTAAAATGGGGATAACATCACCTACATCAAAGGACTGTTGTGTAGGTTAAAGTGCATGTTAAGTGCTTAGATCACTGCCTGACAGATAGTAAACACTATCTAAGTGTCGTTAATTATTGAATTCTTATACAGTATGCCTTGAATCCTTCTGTAGAATTGGGATTAATAATTAAATTGGTTGAATATAATTTATCACACCCCTACAATGAACTATTATTCATCTGTTAAAGATCATTTTAATTCTCTATTATGAAAATATATTTATAACATCCTGTTGGATGGGGGGAAAGTAAGAAAATCATGTACAGTCTGACCTTATATTTAGAAAAGATGCTAATGAAGTTATGAAAAGTTCCAAGTTACTGTTACTTAAGTGGCATTTGCCCAAAATGACTCAGATAATTTATCATTCCTCCCCACCAACTGGGAAAAAGACTTAAAAATAAAACTGTGATTCTAAAATATCAATCAGATGCTATAAACTAGGGTTTTAAAAATGTACATTTAATGTATTATTCTTTTTCCACCTCCGAGAGCTGATGCTTCTTAAAATGAATTGCATCTTAGAATTAAGGAAATAGAACATTCATTTCTAATAGATAATACTAACTCCAATCCCACCCACTGACAATGAACACACTACTACCTCTACCACCATCACTTTTAAACTCTTGAAGTGCTCACAACTACACATATCAACACAGATAATAAACCACCATAACCAATCACTCAAGCTTCAAGAGCAGATATTAGGTACAGTAAATTGTAATTACAAACACAAGAGTAACTACTTACAGAATACTGAACAAAGGGTGTTTGTGGTATTGAGAGTACTCAGATGATAGCTTGTGGTATCTCTTAAACTGTTTTAAAATTCTTCAGTGAAATCAATACTATCAATTTCATGTTTATTTTTAATAAAATTCTTGTCAAGCTTTTCCATTTTTAAATGATGTAATTCATAATCACCATTGAAAGACAAAATTTCCTCTTAACTTAATGATTTTTCAGTCTAGCTGTAGTTCAGCTTACTCTTTTTTCTATGATAGCCATATTTCATTTCACGGCATCTGAAATATATAATTGTGTATAATATGCAAAATGTTTTCAAATTTGCTTTCAAAGGATGCCTACAAACAGCACAAGTTTTCGAGTTTACATAAAACCACACTATACCCATTTACCAATGTAAGTTTCATACCTGTGTGTGCCATTTCATCTGGACAGCAAAACTAACAAAATTCTTACTGCATGTGCCCCTACCAAGCTGTGCTTTCCCTATGCTAGCCATCATTCTGACACTCACAAAGGAGTATCTCAATTCAGCAACCAAATTTTATAACTATTCCTATACCAATCAAATGGTGATGAACCAAGATCACATTTCTCATAACATATTAAGATAACATATTAAGAGTACATGATTTACCTGACTAAAGGACTGTGCCTTACTTTATAAAAAGCAAAGATAGCCACATCTATTTAATCGCACATGTGATGCTACCTATTCAATTTATTAAAAATTGTAATAAACATAATAATCAAACCAGTGACCCAAACTTACACTGTTCACGTGAAAGACACTACAAGAGAAGATAAAGACTGCCTAGCAGTAAGTGCAAATTCCTTCTATAGAGATGGAGAAATGAAAGGACAAATCTAGTTGTCTAAAAGACAATTCACTGTACACATTTTATTTACAGTTTGTACACTGTCTTAGTATGAATGGGGCTGCTTTTCTACTTGAGCCATTTTTTAACCAAAGCAAAATAACCTAAGTAATACAAAGTGTTAAAATACAGCATAAAGATACAAAAACAGACATACTAATTCTAATTAGGAATGTAATTATGATGTTACATTTTTTATAATCCACAATTATGTTTAGGGTATCACACAAACATAGATCACCGATCTGAATGAAATGCATAAATTTGTAGCAAAGCTTTGTAGTTACAAAAAAACAAAAAATTACCAAAGAATGAGCAAAATTAATGTTTATTACACCTTTGTGTCATACTCCTGGATCCTTCACCAATGTTACATGAGGAAAAAAAATAAAAGCAAAACAAATGGAAAACTGAAATCAGAATCACTAATGTTATCAAGTAGGGAAACAAATAAATTAAAATCTAGCAGCCATCAGCAAGAGAACAGCAAAGACAATGCTGTAAAAAGAAACAAAGAAAATAGCTAGGAAACTGTATGCATCATATACTCTTTCAAACCAGCAGAATATGCTCCTGCATACAATGGAACATAAACAGAATTTTTCCTGTAAAGTAGAGAAATGCAAATTGTTTTAATATTGTAGATGAGTAAAATGTGTTTGTAATAGTAATTCTACTAAGCTATTACAGAGTGGGCCAGAAACACATTTATGAGTTCTGGGGATGATGTGTGCGGTAATTCTTTGATTGAGAAAGTGGACACTGTAGCCCAAATAAAAAGAAAAAAAAATGAACACAGAAGTACAAGACAAAGGCGATTGAGACTTCTCTGTATCTTAGCAACATTTAGATGGAAATCAAATTTAAATGCAGTCCACTCTGCTTTTGAAGAGGCTTTGGTTCAGCTCCCAAATCTCGATTGCTTGACGCAGTCTCCTATGAGAATACTCAGAAGGTGTCTTCTTAAACAACAAACCTATTTTTAGTGGTGGAGCCGCTTTTAGTAGCTGTGTCTGCATGGGACTGATAACCAATCACTATCTTTGGAGGAAGTCCTAACCTTTCCTTGTATACCCTCCTAGAAGAAAACAAAGAAAAAGGCCATTAATTTTTACACACACCTACCCACCCACCTAAATTCGGTATTATTATTTTTTATATTAAAAAATACCTACGCCACTGAATGAAATAGGAAATTGTACAACCTTTCCTTTAGCAAAATTTACTCTTCATTTTCATAACGATCTTGGTTAATCGCTTATATCACTTGGTTAATCACAATATTTGAGTCTACTATGTATCAGGTACTGTGATAATTATTAATAAATCAATAATAAGCAAATTATGGACGACAGTCCATGAGCTCAGTTTATTTCTGATTATTTACAAATAATCACAAATACACATGATGGAGTTTTAACACACATATACTATATTTTAACATGTATAATGCGCTCCTGTGTATAATGTACACCAAGATTTTTGGCCCAAACATTCATTTTAATTTTTTAATTCAAATTTTTATTTGTTTAAATTTAAGTACTGTTTTTATGTATTATAAAGGAATTTTAGCATTTATTTTTTAACATATTATGGTATAAGAAATTGTATGTAACAAATAATTACAAATCACAAGAGCAGATAAAAGGTACAAGAAATTTTACGTATAAAATTTTTTAATAAAAGTACAATTATTGTATTCCAGGATACTATTTTGCATACAGATAGTTAGTGATTTCTAGAATTACACTTTTAATTCATAAGCATAAATAAAATAATTAAAAACATTTATATAGATACGGAATTAGTAATACCAATGTATAACATGCATCCTTATTTTTCTCCTCACAAATTTGGGCAAAAAGGTGTGCATTACACACAGCAAAATATGGTAATTAAAATAAAATACAAAATCAATTGCATGAGTATGTCTATTTTAATTCTCTGATCTAAAATGCTACAATTATATTTTACATATAAACCCTAGTAAATACTGCATGTTACTGAGCAAATACATTTATCATACCTATTACTGACAAGATTGCAGACATAAAATTTAAAAACTCTGAAGGCGATTTATTGTATTTTTGGTCTAATTTAACATACATGATTTCTGTCTCATATACTAACTCATTTAATAACCTAATGTTCAAATAAGATGTGACTCTATTTTAGGAACAAACTGTGATGGGTGCCAAAGAGGTTAAATATAGGGGCTGTGATATATTATAACAAGGAGGAGCTAATTTCATCTGTGAAATTAGAGAAATTTCTCCTTTAAAAATCATGATCTTAGTATAATGCTAGGATAATGAAGTACATTTGAAGGCTGAGAAACAAAAATAAGGCTGTGTAGCTACAGCTAATAAGGACAAGACTAACAAGGCAAAATCTGGGACAGACCACAGAGAGTATCCTAAGTCAAGTCAGGAATCTGACACTAAGCCAGTTTTATTCACACTCCACTGTTAGAAGATTTCACTACCTTCCTTTGATTAAGGAATCTAAAAATAATTTTATAAAAACTAAAATTATAACCATTATAAGATTTACATTATAATACAATGTATTCCCTTCAATTATACTTAATTATTAAAAATGTCAGAAAGCAACAGCACTGAGCCACGTAACTTGGATGGCTTTAAAAAAAAAAGTTTGTTCTAGAAAAACTGAAGTAAAATGTTTTATAAAGATTTCAAAACTTTTAATATTGACACAAATACAAAATTTTCTAAGGAAAGGAATTCATACTTAATTTCTTAACTCATTGTCAAAGGTGAATCTCCCACAGTAAGTTTTGATGCTGACATAAAGATTAGGAGTATGATGGCAAATCAACATTCAACTCCTTTCTCTTACAGTAACGTTCCGTAGAATGAAACCTAGATATTCCTCATTTAATTCAGAAAGGATTCATAGGAGAATTCTTCATGTTTTAAAAACTGCATACAAAGGGGCAAATCAAACATTTTATGGCCCACGACTTGTACTTAATTTTAACAAAAAATCCGAAATCAAATTTTACTAATGTAAACACGGTAAAAAGAAAATCCTAGTTGACACTGACTGATGTTTGAAAAAAAGGCAATTTTTGCAAAGAATAGTGTTTATCAGAAAAAACAAAACAAAAACACACAAAAAAAACATGTAAAACTTATACATCTGCATTTTTAAATATGGACAAAACCAACAGTGTTTGCAATAAAAACTTTTAAGTACAGTGCACACACATGCACAAAAAACACTATATAATATTCATCAAAAATTACTGCATTATTGTGAGTATTGTACGTTAGCACTACATATTTCAAGTAGAAAAACAGAATTACATTCTCATTTGATAAATAAAATGCTACTAGCCAAAAAAGATAACTGTTCATATACAAGGAAAATAATGATCTACAAATTGAAGTATTTCTAAAGCTATAAATGAAAGTACTTCTTTTAGTTATCTTAACATTTTAAAACACACAAAAAGCAAACCTTACCCTATATGTGTAACAGCTTCTCTGTTTTCACATTCAGTAGTCCATATTGCTATCTTATCACCTTTAGTTCTAACATTAACAACAGCTCCACATACATCATCACTGTAGTCATCAAAAGATTCTCCAATAAGGCACAGCAGCTTAAAAACAAAACCAATTCCAAATTACATCCAATCATCTATAAACAGCTTATTCAATTGCAAAGGTGTCTTATGCATTTATATATAGAAAACTGAAAAACAGTTCTTAAATCAAAAGCTAGTTTTCTGAGTGTCTACATTATATGTATTTATATATACAGTTCTTTATTCTTATAAAAATTAATTTGTTCTTTTGTTTCCTTGTTTAATATCAAGAACATTAACAGTAGTTTTAATATTCTTGGCCAACGGGGCAACTGACGTTAGGACACGTAAGAGATCTGACAATTGAGTTCGCGAACCCATCCTAAAAAAAGTGCTACATACCTCACTGTTGAATATCACTACGGTCACCTTCGAAGTACCCCCTTGGGAAGCTATGCATGGATACCAATGCTTAGTACAGCCTTCAAAGCAATTTTGAAACTCTTTTTCTGGAATGGCCATCAACTGTTGTTCTATGACCCTTGATGTCCTGAATGTCATCAAAATGTCTTCCTTTCAATATTCCTTTATCTTCAGGTAAAGAAATGAGCCACTGGAGGCCCAATCAGGTGAGTAGGGAGGGTGTTCCAATACAGTTATCTGTGTACTTGTTAAAAACCTACAGACAGTGCCATGTGACCTGGTGCATTTTTATGATGCAAGAGCCATGAGTTGCAGGCGAAAAGTTCAGGTTGTTTTTGTCTAAATTTTTGATGCAGCCTTTTCAGCACTTGCAGATAGTAAACTTGGTTGACTGTCTGTCTAGTTGATACAAATTCATAATGAACAATCCCTCCGCTATCAAAAAAGATTAGCAAAATCATTTTGACTCGACTCGGACTGACAAAATTTTTTTGGTCGTGGAGAACTGGCTGACTTCCATTGTGCACTTTGATACATTTTTTTCAGGGTAGTATTGGTACACCCATGTTTCATCACCAGTGATAACACAGCCCAAAATATCATCTTGCCTCTACAAAAGGTCTTGGCAAACTTCGACTCTTCTTTGCTTTTGTTCATCGCTAAGCTCTTTTGGGACTATTTCTGCACACACCTTTCTCATGCCAAGATTTTCAGTTAAGGTTTTCCTGTTTCCCTGTCGATGTTTACTTGGTCTGCTATGCTTCTCAGTCAGCCAACAATTTTGACGCACGATTCAATGAATTTTTGAAATGTTTTCATCAGTTCTGCGGGATACTGACCACCCGGACCTCTCATCATCAGTAATGCTTTTCTCCCCTCAGAAAAACATTTAATCCATTTGGACACTGCCATTTTCTTCATGGCATTATCCCCATAAACTTGGACTGATGTGTCCCTGATTTCACTTCCACTCTTGCCAAGTTTAACAAGAAATTTTATGTTTGTTCATTGCTCTAATTCAAGCTGACCTTCTTGTGACGGCACACAAAAACACGCAACAACAATAATGAACCCCACTCAACAAGACACCACCACACATCTGCACGAACACAGCTGTGAGACACAGATATACCAAGGTTATGAAACCTTGCCAAGTTATTTATACCATGCTGCCAACGTTAAGTGCATGATGGCAAGTTTGTGAACTTAATTGTCAGACTTCATATAAAATATGAACTATTTTATTAATATATACCTGTTATGCTGCTGCTTAGATCAATTACCTTTTTCTTGTTTTTCATGAACACTTTCTCATGTTAATTGCAATAAATATATGTAACATAAAATTTACCATTAACTGTACAGTTCAGTAGCATAACATATATGCACTACATTGTGCAATGATTACCACCATTCATCTTCAGAACTTCTGTCATCTTGCAAGACTGAATGACTTTTAATGCAGAATTTTAAAACGTTATTTGATAATCTCTCCCCAAAACAAAATTAAGTTTCTTCTTTAAATCATTCACTCAAATATTTATTAACTGTTTAATTTAATTACGTGCTAACTATAAACCAGACACTGTGCGAAGCACGAGATAGAAAAAAAAAAAAAAAAAAAAGACTACGATCCCTTTTCCTAAAAGGGTGGGCTTTAGACCTTTTCATTAGAGAAAGTACCTATTATCTCTTATTTAATACAGGTCTTACAAGCCAAAAGTTCCAGGTTACATCACAACAAATAAGCTAAATGATATCAAGCTACAATTTCATCATTTGCTTCATTGATCTAAAAAGTTTAGTACACAAAGCAATACTCTTAAGAGCGTTTTAAAAACTTACGTTACACAAAATGTGAGTTCTATAATTTTGAAGTTAATGAAATCACCAGAATTAGCTTGTTGTGGAAGGTGAGAGTCAATTGCCAAGTACTTCATAGCTGACCTGTAATATGGTAGGGCATTTCACTGCACTAGCATGTAAAATATGCAGGATTCACATGATCAAACAAAATTAATCACTGGCTTAGATTTTCTAGAGTGGATACCCTTATCTCCTCTTTCATGAAGTAATCAATGTAAAATATAATGTAAGTTAAGCTTTAGCATTCCAGACTGCTTGACAATTTTAAAACCTTACTGTCTCTAGCCAAAAGCGATCGAGGTCACTTCGTCTCTGCTGTTTATTCAGTGTAATTAGCCATCGTCCTCCTCGTTTGTTTTTCTCATCTTCCCACATAGGTTCAATGCCATCCTATAAGGTTAGAAGACAACATATTAGACAATACTGTTACTACTGTACTTGAAGTTTAACTTAGGAGATGACCAGAAACAGGAAGTGACACCCTGTCAACTTTTGTCTTCATTCTCCATAAAATTGTTATTGATAGAGTTGGGGGAAAAGCATACAGGACTTAACAGCCAGAGGCATGGGACTGCAGAATTAAGAGTCCTGAGTTAGGCGCTTACTAGCTATAAAGTCTTGGTTTTCATTTAATTTGGAGGTTCTTAAACATTGTGAGTAAAGTAGCTTTGAGTAGCTACCTACACTTCTATATATAGAAAACACATGACAAATTTATGTACAACTTACGTAATTTTAGCAAATTAATAAATGTTCCATCCTCTACCACCTGGAAAAACCCATTTATATAACTGAAAGAACCATTTATAAATCCTAACCAACCCTGGATGTCAGTCTACTCAAACATACAGAGACCAGACTGAAATCATCACATCATGTGCCCACTGAGTAAGATGTTTACTTAATTTCAATTATTTATACTAAAACAGAGCAAAATGTATTCATGCTATGGCCTGGTAAAGCTAATTTAATTTCTCTACAAGCACTGAACAATAACTATTGCTAAGTTTATGGCAAGATTTCTTAATGAATACCTGAATGGTCCAGTCTTAAAATAAATATATGAAATCACCAATTAAGCATACCTTAAAAAGTGAGTAGTCACAGCCAGGCATTAAATTACTAGACAACTGGATATGGTTGTACAGACTAGGTAAAAGAAAAGGACAATTATAAACACAGAACAGTAATGTAGAGTTTAGGTGCTTACATATATGAGGGCTGTCTGGAAAAAAAAAATCCAGCCATAAATGCCTCTATTTTTCATACTATATGGCTGGATACTTTCCAGACAGCCCTCATACAGTTAGAAAATATGATAAAAATACAAAGATAAAAGTTTATGTCTACTTATTTTTCTATGAAGTCAATTTCTGAAATGGACCAAACAGATTTTAATAACAGTCAGCTGAAGAATCAACATCGGATGATTTTCAAGAATATAATTTTAATAATTTTACTCTGAAAAAATATATTTTGATATATTAGTTAACTCATTGCATACATAGGTATACGTAAGAAACTGAAAACAGAAGTATGAGGTGGTTAAGTAAATGAAAAATTTATGAGGCCTATGAGCAGGTTATAAATAGACAAAAAGATAAATCAAGAGAAAGCAATTTCTTGACCTTTAGCATTGCATGACTGAAATAAGCTGACATCATTATTTATCCTTGAAGTTATCCTAGTAAAACAGACAATTGTTCCCAAAGATCACAGATTATTAATAGTCATTGAGCATAGTAATCATTTGGAATGCTTTAAAAAATAAACAAATATACCAGTTAAAAAATTAAAAAATAAACCAGTTCGAAGCCATACTCTTTGGGGTGGAACCCTATAATCGGTATTTCTAAACCATTTCCCAAATATCAATGTAAAAGAATAGCATTTGGGATGACTTAGCTATCTGCTAGCTTGAAGGTATAGGGCTGGAAATCTGAAATCTCTCACAGCAAAACTTATAAAATTTGCAACGAAGTAAAAAGGTTTTTCCTGTCTCCCATGTAAGAAGCAGAAATCATAACCTCAGTTAAGTCTACACGCCATGGATGATGCTATTTATCCTTACTCAGATTCTCTTAGTGCTATTTAACCCAGTTAGGAATGTTTCAAGCAGTTTTAAGAAAAGGTCTGGCACCTTTGGATCACATCTCACAAGATAACACACAAATCTAATTTGGGTTTGTTGAGTCACTCTACCTAATGGTCACTCTTCCCAAACTACATTATCACTGATAGTCTCCACTAGACAACAAAAGAGGCCTGATACTAAGAATAACTATAGAATTAGCCCCACCATTTTTACAAAATTAATGGATCGTACAGAAGTGACCTTCAATGGCAGTCAAGATAGTAAAAGTCTCCTTTCTCCTTCATGGTACTTTAAGATCTCTTAGTATACTGATAAGTTTATAATGAGAATTTGTAATGGCACATTTAAATAGAATCCTAACACTACAGAATAGATGAATCCAAAAGGACTCAATGGTTGTTTACCACTAAATTTGCCAGAAAAAAAGTGAAACATTGACTTAGACATTTATAGAAAGCTGAAGGATTCCCTCATATCACTAAATTATAGCATGAAAATCTACTATGCAATGACATTGCTTACACATAACTGAAGTGTGGGGCCATGTTCTAATCAGAAACACAATCATGTAAATTGATGAAAGCCAAACAAAACTCTTGCTCCTCCTCCTCCAAATTGGGGACTTTTCGTTCTAGAGGACTCTTGAATAAATTAAAGTAGAAAACCATGATGTTCTGATGAAGAACAAAACAGAATAACCCCACTTCAACTAGACAGCTAGATCTATGATTTTCTGGTGACTTAAATGTAGTTCTATTATTAATATTACTTTTTAAAAAAAGTCAATGCTTTCCATAAAAAGTGACCAAATTGGCTAGCTCATAACTTAGTTTTCTCTCATTATTTTATACATTGTTTTGTTTTTTTTTCAGTTATCCAAATGTATATTAAATTTCTAAAGTGGGCATAGCCCTAGAAATACACAGAAGAATTTGGCCCTGGAGGAGATATACATGTATAAATTTTCTGACCATATCTGTTGTTTTGTGTGGGCAGAATACATTTAGGGGGTTACATTAAAACTTAAGAGTAGCATCAATTATTCAGTACATATAAGATCCAAACAAATTAGATGCAACAAATTAGAATATGTTAGATAACATGTTAGGTAATTTATAGCTCTTGAAAATGTTTTTAACTAATTTTATCTTTCATGTTCCCATAGTTTCTCCCTACACAGTTTTCAAGTATGACATACTAAACTAACTTTGTTCTCAGAGAATCAATATTCCAAATCTTCTTTAAAAAGACTTTACGATTTTATTTTGAAGTCATGCTGAGATTTATGACTCCAATCTTAGCTTTATGCTAAATTTGAAACAAAATCTCAAAAAAAATTTTCAACTACTCTTGAAGATCACCAAGTATAATGAAATTAATAAATGATCACTACAGAAACTACCATCTTTGACAAACCCTAAATTTTGAGCACTTCAGCCTTTGAAGTCTCAGAATTCCTACAGAAGTCCCAGATATTATACTACACTGAAAATAATTTATAGAAATAAGGACCTAAAAAAGTTCTGGAAAACTCAAGCATGGGGCATATGTATCTAGGCAACTAGGAAAGGGGACAAATTCCAAGAAGTTGTCAAAAGTTCTAGGAAGGATTCTCAATTGAAGGATATCTCAGGACTAGGAATAAAGAACATGAAGGGCTAAAAAAAAATAAAACAAAACAACAAACAAACAGAAAACTCAAGACTGAAACTTTCCAAAATTGATCAGGAATGATTACCAATTCAAACAGTTGTGAGAAGATGAACAAACAAAAAAGGTAACTCTATGAATTTTTTTTTTTTTTGGTATTTCCCTGGCTGGGAATTGAACCCAGGCTGTGGTGTTGAGAGCACCAAAGCCTAGCCACTACATCACCAGGGAACTCCCGAATATTTATTAACTTTTCACTTTTACCTTCTTTTTATAAATATGACTTAAAACAAAAAATTGCATACTACTAAAACAACAAACATCCTAAAATGAATGGTTACTTACGCCCAAAAGTCTTCAACAGTATCAAACTTAGAGATCAGCCGAAGGTTTGCTTGCCAAGTTTTGCTTTTATCATTTTTAAAAAACCAGAGTGCCCATCTAAAATAAAGTCAATATAAAAAAAAAAAAAAAAAGAGGTAATTTTACTTCCATGTTCATTGCAGCATTATTCAAAATAGCCAAAAAGGGGAAGCAACAGAAGTGTTCATTGACATATGAGTAATAAAATATGGTAAAAACATACAATGCAATACTAATCAGCCTTAAAAAGGCAGGAAATTCTGACACCTGCTACAACATGGATGAACCTTGAGGACATTTTGTTAAGTGAAATACACAAGTCCAAAAACACAAATATTGTTAATGATTCCACTTATATGAGGTATGTAGAGTAATCAAATTCATAGAGACAGAAAGTAGAATGGTGATGGCCAGGGGCCAGAGAGAAGGGGAATGAGGAGCTGATGGTTAAATGGGCAGCGTTTTCGTCTTGCAAGATGAAAAGAATTCCAGAGACTGGTTGCACAACAATGTGGATGCACTTCACACTACTGAACTGTACACTTAAAAAATGGTTACAATGGTAAATTTTGTTTTGTACATTTTACCAAAATTAAAAAATAATTGTAGTTGTCATTACAGTGGCAAACTGAGTACTTTCTCTTTTTCTTTCATTTAAAAAGTATGTTATATTGTGCCAAATATATAAGATTCTCCACCAGAGACCCACTGAAGCTAATCCCTCAGGGAAATAGAAATTTAGCAGAGGGACAACTACAGTGTGCTAATTGCTACATAATCAAGCACAATTACTTAGGAAAAACCGAGCAGAAGCACTTAACCTGAAAGGAAAATGGGGAACAGGAAAGCTGAGTTTCCAGAGAAACAAAAGGATATAAGCCAAGAGGAAGAAACAGGAGGACTAGAAAGGGGGAAATTATTAAATGTGACTCTTTATACTCAAACACACAGATGGGGAAATGACAAAATAAAGGGATTTATTGAGTAATGCTACCAGATTATGTTCTGCAATAATGTATACAAGCTTCTATATATCTGTAATAATTCTGTTAAAATAAAATAAAGTTTTACTCTAATACCTTCAAGATGAATTCATGTCACAAAGTCAAACTTAAATGTTATCATCCCAAGATGATTCATCTTTCATAGAATTATATTCTTTGAATTATTATACCAAAGGTAACTCAAAGGGAAATTTCATTTTCTTATTGATAAAAATAATGCTCGAAGACAAGGTTTGCAAATGGAACACAGTTCATTAACTCTATAACTAGTGCTTGATAATCTCAGATATAAAAATGAGATATACTTTATCTACTTGATAATTTTATTTGCCAGCCCACTATTAAGGGAAAAACAAAAAGGCAAACTGTACTCCTAGATTTCTAAAATTAGTCTTTCCTCAAAAATTAAAAATAGGATATATATGATCCAGAAATTTCACTTCTAAATATTCATCCAAAGAAAATAAAAACATTAAAAAAGGATATCTGCACCCCATGTTCATTACAGCATTATTTACAACAGTCAAGGTATGACAACTTAATGTCCATCAATGGATGAATAAAGAAAATGCAGTGATATCATTCAGCTATTAGACAGAAGAAAAACCTTGCCATTTGCAACAACATGATAGACCAGAGGACATTATGCTAAGTCAAGTAAATCAAAGACAAAGACAAAAACCCTACAATCTCACTTAGGTATGGAATCTTAAAAAAAGAGAGCTCACAGATACAGAGATTGACTGCTGGGGCCGGTGGCAGGGGAGTGGAATGTGTAAAGGGGCTCAAGAGGTACAAATTTCCAGTTAAAAAATAAATAAATCATGGGGGTATAATAGGCACATGGTGACTACAGTTAATAATACTGTACAGCATATTTGAAAGTTACTAAGAGACTAGATCTTAAAAGTCCTAATCACAAGTAAAACATTTTATAATTATGTTTGGTGATGGATGCTAGCCAGACTTATTGTTTTGATCATTTCACAATACATACAAAATATTAAATCTTTATGTTGTACACCTGAAACTAATATACTAATGTTAATATGCTCAAAAGGCAGTTTACAGACCCCTAGAGGATCCCAAGACCCTTTCAGCAGCTCTGATGAGTAAAAACTATTTCCATAATAATGTGAAAACATTTTTCATTGTGCTGACATTTGCACTAGTGGTGCAAAAGTAATACTAGTGGTTTAACAATAACAGAATGGTACCAAATTGTACTACTAGACACTGTATCTTTTATTATCATCAACTCTCACAGTAACAACAATGTCAATTTCAATTAAGAATGCCATTGAGGAAGCAGTAAAAATTACTGGTTTCATTAAATTTCAATCTGTGTACATATCTTTTTCATATTCTGTACAAAACATACATCCATTGCATAACAAAATACAATTCTTTGGCAACTGCATTGTGAAGTAAACTAGCCCCCTTTTTCATAAAACACCATTTTTACTTGAAAGAAAGATAAACCATTGTTATTTCTTGAAAAATGAGAACCTATTGTTTAAAACTTGAGCTTTCAGGAGAAAATCAGAATTTTGCAAAGTCTTGCATGTGCCACTGTGAGCTTGACAACCTATTACAATTGTACAGATACTTCTGATGAGTTTACTATTGACAGTAATAAATGTTAAAAAGTGTCACTATTTGGAATATCTGCATAACCCAGTGAACCAATATTTTTCAAATGACCAGTGCGCTGCAAAATCATGTTACTGGTAAAAAAATCCATTCTAACTGCAAGACAGACCAATGGATTTTAATGTAACAAAGTAGGAAAAGTTCTTGGATATGGTTTCAGGTTCCACATTGCAGCTAATCTGTAAGAAACTCAGTATCAAAAGAGAATATTATAATTATTTATTTAAAAAGTCTCTCAGCGCTGTGGCCTGGGTTCGATTCCCGACCAGGGAACTGCCCACATACAAAAATAATAATAATAATAATAATAAAATAAAAAGAGCCATGTTTGGGTGTTCCCTGGTGGTGTAGTGGCTTAAGGTTTCCGCGCTGGCGCTGTCAACACTGTGGCCTGGGTTCGATTCCCAGCCAGGGAACTACTCATATACCAAAAAAAAAAAAAAAAAAAAAAAAGTCTCCTCCCTTTTCTAACCAAGTAACTATGTGAGGTTGTATTTTCTTATACTTTCTCTGAAACAACTTATTTCCACTGCCTGAATGCAGAGCACCTGTAAAAATCTAGCTAACTTTTAAGTCAGGAATTTGAAGACTTATAAAAATGCAAAAATGCTATTCTTCCCAGTACATTTTATTTTGCATATTTTTTCACAAAAACTATTTAACATGTAATGGATTTTTTGTCTGAATATATGATTTTATATTTTCTCAGGTTTATTTTCTAATATAGTAAATGCAAATAGATAAAAATCTATATAACCAAAGCTGTGTGGAGTCCTTAATAATTTTTAAGGGTATAAATAGTTCATAAGACCAAAAGCTTGAGAACTGCTGATTTAAGTAAAATGTATACATCCATACAAGAGACTACTATGCAGCCATGAGGACAACTGTGTGGGTTTTCCTAAGACTGATATGAAACCCAGAAGCCATGAAAGAAAGGTGGCATTTGACTAAATGAAAATAAAAATAACCTCTAAAAACTATTAATTCCATACACAATGTTAAAAAACAAATGATTTTGATAACTCATTTGCAACCTAATCCCTCTCTGGGATGGGTTAGCATTCCTAATATACTGCAAACGTAATCGCAGGTTTTGCATCATTGAAATTTGCCATTTGATATTGGAATATATTCTTAAATAAATGTGGTTATGTTATACATCATTTGAATGTGTATGTCTTGCTATTTTTTTTTTGCTAGTAACTTATTACTTGCTATGTATTTTAGACTATGGAAATGATGTTAGACAAAAAGCAAATTCGAGTGATTTTCTTATTCATGTTCAAAATGGGACAACTAGCAACATCAACAACGCATTAGGCCCAGGAACTGCCAACAATCATGCAGTGCAGTGGTGGATCAAGAAGGTTTGCAAAGGAGAGGAGAGCTTTGAAGATGAGGAGTATAGTGACTGGCCATTGGAAGTTGACAATGACCAACTAAGAGCAAACACAGAAGCTGATCCTCTTACAACTACATGAGAAGTTATCAAGGACTCGATGTCAACCATTCTACGGTCATATGGCATTTGAGGCAAAATGGAAAGGTAAAAAAGCTTGATGAGTGGGTGCCTCACGAGCTGACTGAAAATCAAGCAAATTTGTCATCTTGAAGTGTCCTCTTCTCTTATTCTACACAACAATGAACCATTTCTTGATCAGATTGCGACGTGCAACAAAAAGTGGATTTTATATGATGACCAGCAACAACCAGCTCAGTGGCTGGACTGAGAAGAAGCTCCTAAGCACTTCCCAAAGCCAAACTTGCACCAAAAAAACAGCATGGTCATTATTTGGTGGTCTGCTACCGGTCTGATCCACTACAGCTCTCTGAATCCTGAAGAAACCATTACATCTGAGAAGTATGCTCAGCAAAATTATGAGATGCACCAAAAACTGCAACACCTGCAGCCAGCATGGGTCAGCAGAAAGGATTCAATTCTTCTCCACAATCACATATCGCACAAGCAACATGTCAAAAGTTGAATGAAGTGGGTTATAAAGTTTTGCCTCTTCTGTCATATTCACCTGACATCTCACCAACTGATTACAACTTCTTCAAGCATCTCAAGAACTTTTTGCAGGGAAAACACTTTCACAACGAGCAGAATGCAGAAAATGCTTTTCAAGAGTTTACAGAATCCTGAGCACAGATTTTTACATTACAGAAATAAACTTATTTCTCGTTGGCAAAAATGTGTTGATTATAATGGTTCCTATTTTGATTAATAAAGCTGTGTTTGAGCCTAGTTATGATGATTTAAAATTCATGGTTCAAAACTGCAATTACTTTTGCACTAACTGAATACGATGTTTGGAAATAAACTTGAAAAGATAACCCAAAAGAATCAAAACAGACATAAGAACTAAACAGACTGTCCACAGTATGTTTAAAACCACAAATGCTCAATACAATGTGATATTGTTTTGAAACTTCAATGAAAGAAATGCAAATGTAAAACAATAATACATTCTTTTCTCAAATCAGAGTAGGATCAATCCAACTGGCAATAATTATAAAGACTGATCGTTGGCAAAGATGCAGAAACCAGGAACTTTCAAACTGTTGAAAGTCCTAGCTGCTAGCGGAAGATAATTTGGCAGTATCTACAAAGGTTGTTAAAGGGTAGTCTTTTACCTAGAAAATCTGAAATTTTACCCTCATATCCACACAAGTACACAAAAACATACATCACAACACAGTTGGTAAATTTAAAAACATCTACATACCCATTACATGTAAGGCCGATTAATATACTGGTAATAGCTGCCCTCGGTTCAGTGTGGCCTCTCCATGTGCCTACAGGTCTAGCACAGGCAGTGACCAACCATGGATAGCTTATAGCTTCTACCAAGTGGTCCCAGGCCCATCACAACAGTGGCTGACCTTGGACTGTATCTGAGCTCCTAACCAAGGAGCCCCAACATACTTGAAGTTTGGCTGCAGATCAAGCAAAGCACCACCCAATTACCAACCACAATGGCACACTCAAAGGGTGATCTCACAGGCTCCAGAGCCCGCTGGGGCAAATCCAGTTCCGTGGGGTAAGCTCCTCACACAGCAACCCGTAAGCTATGGATATGGCCAACTCGCAAAGTCAGTCGGTTGAGGGTCACTCCCACCCACTCAAGTGCCAACAGCAATCAAGACTCAACTACAACAGGAGGGCACACACAACCCACACAAGAGACACTCCTGGAGCACCTGCACAGGTGACCAAGGAGTCTGGGCCACTGGGCTCTACAGGGCACCTACTCCGTAAGTCTACCCAGCAAGACTAGGAGACATAGCAGATCTACCTAATTCATAAAAATAAACACAGAGAGGCAGCCAAAATGAGGAAACACCAAAATACATCCTAAAGGAAGAACAGTACAAAATTCCAGAAAAAGAACTAAATGAAATGGAGGCATGCAATCCAACAGAGAAAGAATTCAAAACAATGGTTAGAATGGTCAAGAAACTTAGTGAGAACTTCACAAAGAGATAGCAAGCATAAAAAAGAACACAGAAATTATAAAAAAGAACCAGTCAGAAGCAAAGAATACAATAAATGAAATAAAAAGTGCATTAGAAGGAATCACCAGCAGACTAGCTAAAGAGGACAATCAAATCAGCAATTTGGAAGACAAGGTACAGAAAACATCCAATCAGAACAACAAAAAGAAAATAGAACCCCCCAAAAATTGAAGATAATTCAAGAGACTTCTGGGACAACATCAAGTATACCAACATTTGCATCACAAGGGTGTCAGAAAGAGAAGAGAGCAAGGAATTGAAAACCTATTTGAAAAAAAAAATAATGAAAAACTTCCTTAACTTGGCAAAGGAAAAGAGACATAGAAGCCCAGAAAGTGCAGAGTCCCAAACAAGAGTAACCCAAAGAGGCTGACACCAAGACACATCATAATTAAAATGCCAAAGGTTAAAGACAAAGAATCCTAAAAGCAGCAAGAGAAAAGCTGTTAGTTACCCTCAAGAGAGCTCCCATAAGATTGTCAGCTGATTTCTCAACAGAAACTTTGTAGGCCAGAAAGGACTGGCACTAAATAATCAAAGAGATGAAAAGCATGGACCTACTACAGTCAAGATTATTCTACCCAGCAAGCCTATCATTTATAATTGAAGAACAGATAAAGAGCTACCCAGACAAGAAAAAAACTAAAGGAGTTAATCACCACCAAACTAGAATTATGAAGAATCTTAGAGAAACTTCTTAAAGATGTAAAATAAAACGGATCAAAAATATGAATAATAAAATGGCAATAATTACATAGCTATCAACATTTATTTTAAATGCAAATGGTTTAAGTGTTCCAATCAAAAGATAGGGTGGCTGAATGGATAAAAAAACAATCAATGTCACCCCAGTAAGTCTAACAATAAAAAAACCTCCAAGATCCTTACATATGCTGCCACAAGAGACTCACTTCAGATCAAAGGCACACACAGACTAAAAGGATGGAAAACAATATTTCATTAAAAGGGAAACAAAGTAGGGTAGCAATACTTATATGAGACAAAAATAAGACTTTAAAACAAAGGCTATTAACAAGAGACAAAGAAGGACCCAGTAATCCCACTTCTGGATATTTATCTGAAAAACCCTAAAATGCTACTTCAAGGGGACATGCATCCATATGTTCATTGTAGCACTATGTACAATGGCCAGGATGTAGAGGCAGCTGGGGTGTTCACCAGTGGAAGAATGGATAAAGAGGCGGAGGAACAACATGTATGAGGTCGGACAATTAATTTCACAAACTCATCCTAGAGAAAGTGCTACATACCTCATTGCTGAATATCACTGTTCACTTTCAAAGTACTCCCCTTGGGAAGCTATGCACTGTTGCCTGTGCCTAGTCCACCCTTCAGAGGAATTGTGGAACTCTTTCTGGAATGGCCATCAGAGCTGTCATTGTCCCCAAAGTCCTACAATTAAGTTCGCGAACTTGTCACTGTGTGCTTATGATGAGTCTGCAAAATTAATTGTCCAAACTTGCATACAATGGAATATTGCTCAGTCATGGGTGGGAATGAATACTTGCCATTTGTGGCGGCATGGATGGACCTGAAGGGTCTTGTGCTGAATGGAGCATGTCAGATGGAGAAAGAGATGCAATGTGATTTTGCTTATATGTGAAGAACAAAATAAGCAAACAAACAAAATAGAAACAAACTCATAGATACAGGAAACAATCTGATGGTTGCCAGATGAGAGAGGGGTTGACAGGGTAGGTGAAAAGGGGGAAGGAATTAAGAAGTACACATTGTTTGTTACAAAGTAGTCATGGGGATATAGGGTATGGTATAAGGAATATAGTTGATAACATTGTAATAACTATGTATGTATCAGATGGTTCTTTGATTTACTGGGATAATAGATGGGAGGGCAATTGGGGGACAGGGTGAAAAAAGGTCAAGTGACTAAGAAGTACAAATTGGTAGTTACAATATAGTCATGAGGATGTAAAGTAAAGCTTAAGAAATACAATCATTAATATGGTAATAACTGTGTATAGTACCACGTGGGTACTAAACTAGTCAGGGGGATCACTTCTTAAATTACACAAATGTCTAACCACTAAGCTGTACACCTGAAATTAATATAAAATAATACTGAATGTAAATTGTACTTGAAAAATTAAGAAAGGGAAAAAGGTGAAGGGCATTAAGAGGTCCAATTTCCAGGTATAAAATAGGTAAATCATGGGGATGTAATATACAGCATGGGAAATATAGTCAGTCAATAATATTGTAATAGTGTGGTATGGTGTTAAGGTTGTTGCTGGACTTATGTTGATCATTACTTTAGGTATACAAATGGTGAATAACTACGGTGTACATCTGAAACTGATATAATGTTGTAGGTTAGCTACATTTTTAAATAAAAGTTTTTTTAAAAAGTAAAATAGAGAAATTATAGAGAAAATGAAATCCTCAGAGACTTCTTTTAGATTTAACCAGTTTGTTTCCTGATGAGGACACTTTAAAAATCTCAAGATTTCATTCAAACTGTGAAGGGTATCTGCCTTGATTAATTCTTCCCACAGTAATAGCAACACTAAGAACTGTGTTCACATACAAGAAAGCATACATTGATAGCTTTTTAAAGATACCACTGAAAAGATGAAAAAACACTTTAAGGATTTCAGTGTTACTGTTACTCTATGAAATTCCAACTAATCAATTGTTCCACTGAATACCCTTGGCACAATGCTTTCCTGAAGAAGGATTTTTACTCTTTATAGAGTATCTGACCTTTAATCTCTCACTCACTAGCCGGCAATACCCATTGGTTAAAGGATTGCTATTTTCCCCATTGAAGGATAGGCTAAACCACAAGTTTCCTATGAAAAAATGACATAAAACATGTTTGGACTATTATTTCAGTAGGTCTACCATGATAATGAAGAAAGGATAAAAAAAAAAAAAATTTAGGCCATAAAGACAAAATAGACTTTTTAGATAAATTAAACTAAATTATAGACAGGCTTATGGAAACTTTAAAGTAAATAGAGTGAAAGGTAGAAGTGGAAGTAATGAAAGAAACTGAAATACTTAAGTATCTTCAGAAGTCAATTCCAATTTACTTTCCTCCAGATGTTTACAATGTTTGTGTTGCCATTACCTTCCCATCCCCGCCCCCGTCAGCTCTCAGTAAATTCATGGTAATTCCCATTACATAAGCCAGAAAGGCAATTAGGTAAAAACACAAACCTACTGGGAAGGGGTAAGGTGGAAGTGGGAAAACCGCAGAATGAACTACCACTCAACTACCATGCTGTATGAAAACTTAATTCATTCTACTCAACTTAACCCCCGCTCTACTTATCTTACACACAAACCAAACAACCTCCAGACTTCAAATATCCTAGCTGTCTTTTCTCCTTCACAGTCCAGCTGCAAGTTGCTTATTCTTGCTCTATACATTTTTGTATACTTCCTATTCACCCTTCAAACTACTCCAATCTTTATCCATTATCCATACTTTACTAAACTTTCTCCTACATTAGCAAGGATTTTTTCTTATCATTCAATCCAATGGTCATTTTGAGACTTTTTCTTATCATTTAATTCAATGGATACTTGGCCTTTCCATGGCACATATAATTTACATAGTTCATAGGTTTATATCCTCAGTGGGCATTTTCCCTCAAAAAAAAAAAAAAAAAAATCTGCTATTGCTGATATCCCAAACCTCTGTCCTGAGTCAAGTTCACTTCTTAAAAGAATGCATTTACTACTGTTGTTTCAATTACCACAACCAATTATTGATGAATTTCAAACCAGTATCTCAACCTGTTCTCCTTTCTAAGCTCAAGACTCACACATAAAAATGCTCGCTAGACATGAGTCATCCAAGTGAAAATGAAATCCTCAACTTGACATATCTAAAACTAGTCTCATCTAACCTTCCCCTCCAAACCTGTCCTATTCACCATTCACCTTATTGCCTAAGTCAGTAAACCTATGTGTCAGATAGCTTACCTGTTCTGTAAAGGATGTTTAATATAGTGTTCTGGGTTAGCAACCTCCTGATTAGATTCGGTTTTCTCTTCTTCTGTAGGTGGGGGATTAGGAGTAGGGGTGGTTTCCTAGTAGAAAATAATAAAACATTATTTAAAATTTCTTAACACATTTATGACAGCAATACACTAAATAAACTTGAACCAACTGTGCCAATATTATCGTTTTAAGAATACACCACAGACTAACATTAAGAAAAGCTCAAGACTCTCTATTCTACCTTACCTTCATTAAGAGCCCAGGGTTTGTCAAATTTAAATACATAATTAATAATATTGTATATAGTTATCTTCTATTTAAGACATTTAGTATGAAAAAGATTGCTAGAGACCATGCAACAAAGTTGGGAAAATCAGCTATCTGTCTTAACATACCATTATATTAAAGTACTGTATATGAAAGTGGGGATGTGGAAAGAATACAACTAAAATTTGGAGAGTATAATAACTATATTACCAGAGCATTTGAGATCTTGCTTTCTAGATAGGTCATCAGTTTGCCTCAAATAAACTCTTATTTAAAAAAACAAACAAACAAACAAAAAAACTACAGTACAATAAGAAAAAACATTTTATCAAGTATTCAAACCAACACTACACATGAAGGTCCTTGCCTTCTTGCCATGCTGTTATGACATATGGTAACTTAAAAGCTCAGCAACTTCTGTCATTTCCAATTGGCCTTATGCTAAAAACCTGGTCACTGACTTGAACTTAAACCTTCTTCTAGTTTAGATAATAATTAATATTGTCATCTAATGTCAGAAAACAAAGGAGTCTGAGTATAATAGGCATTTCTCCACATTGCTCCACGTACTTCTTCATCCTATTATAAATTGGTGTCAACATAGAAAGCTAAGCAAAGTCATCAGAAGCTGAAACAAAAGCTGTTACAAAAAAGGGGGGCGGGTAGGGGGGAGTAAGGGGACTGCAAATAGTTTGGGTATCCGATTTAAACTGAACCAGCAAAGCGATAATATGTTCCTATGAACAAGATTATGTAAATCAGAGATATACAACCTAAATGATCTCAGTAATAAGTACTTATTTTACAAAACACATTTTTCTTATCAACAATGACATGTCCAGGAACGACTTTCTACTAGGTTATAAAGTCACTCATAACGGGTTGTGTCTTGATTTTGCTCACCGTTGTAATGACAATGATCACAGTGCTATACCCAATAGAAAGTTATTGGTTTCATTACTTAACTAAATAAATTTAAACATTTACATGCAGTAGTTAAGGCCCTAAAATTTAGACAGACTAGTCAATGCCTTAAAATCACCAATCATTTTTCCAGTATTTCCTCATCACAGCCAATTTGGGTCTTCAGATAGTAATTGCCAAATTCCATTCCTTACCCCACTAGCTTAAACTTAATGATGATCTCCAGAGACAGTCTCAATGAATAGAGAAAAAAGGGAACAGGTAGGGACTGACAACATAGGTGAGTTTTTTGGGGGACAGTGTAAAAGTGAGCTGCAGAGGAGTGAGTCTCAAAAATCTATGTAAAAAAATCCCTCATAATCCTTGGCTGACTCCTAAACTGGGATGTTCACAGTGGGGGGATGGAGGGTGGCAGGGCGGGTTAGCAAACAACACCTGAGTCAAGACCTCAGAGGCTAAACACGATTAGGAAAACTTAAGTTCAGACCCAGTCAGAGTGAATGGGTGGAAGTCTTCAATTTTCAGATGAAAAATGCCCTAGGAATTAGGTGAAATAAATCTGCCTAAGAAATCCTAAAGTCAATCCTTGACAAGCTATTGAGGTAATCCACCTATAAACTAATTGCCCTCAAGATCCAAACTCTGTGCTCTTCAGAAGATTAACATAATCCTAAACCTCTATGAATACTAGAAAACAAACATTACTAGACATGCAAAAAATGTTTACAGTAACTGATGATCGAGAGATTAAATTGTCCATAGAAAGACACTCAGACATGATCCAGATAAGATAATGGAAATAGCAAAGACTTAATAACTATACTTACTATGGTAAAATAGAAGAAAAGATACAGGAAAGGGATGAAAACAAAAAAAGTATTTAAAAAAGGACTTGAAGTCTATTTTTAAAAAGAATCAAATAGACATTATGGAACTGCCAACTATAATGTCCTAAATTAAGAGCTCATTGAATGAGTTAACAGATTGAACTCAGTAGAATGTAGGCTTGGTGAACTCAAAGTCAAGCCAATAGAAAATATTAAAAAAAAAAAATACAGATGGGGAAAAACATATGGTAAGAACAGGTGGATGATGATTAAAAAGTTCAAGGACAAGAGGAGAGAGAACAGGACAGAAGCAACAGAGAAAGAAATAATAACCAAAATTTACCAAATCTCTTCAGAAACTCAAGTCATTAAAAAATCTCAGGGAACTCCAAGTAGTATAAATACGAACAGGATGACACCTGAGCACATCAGACTCAAACTACTGAAAACTGAAGATGAAGAGATAATATTAAAAGCAGTCAAGAGGAGGGAATAAAGACATACACACTACTTTCACAGGAACAGGAAGAGTTACAGCTCACTTCTTAACAGTAACTATGAAAGTCATTAAGACAATAGAACGACATTTTAATGCTGAAAGAAAAAACTGTCAACCTAGAATGTGGTGCTTATGAAAAAATACCTTCAGCCACGTAGAAATAAAGACAGATTCACACAGAGAAACCACCTCCCCACCCCCACCCGCCACATACACACATACACACCACATACCAGGAAGTCCTAAGAAAGAGGAACATCAAAGGAAAGCCCCCAGGCTACTGGGGGAAAAAATCCCAGATGGGAACATGGAAGTACAGAAAAGAATGAAAACTGGAATAGGTAAATATGTGGGTAAATAAATAAATGACTATTGACAGTTTTAAGGCACAATAACAGAGATGTCTTATGGAGTTTTTAATATAATAATAATGGTCCTACCAAGAGGCTGAACATATGTGATTTTGTGAGGTTGGGTGTGTGAGTAAAAGACACTCTTCCTCCCAAAGTTAAGAAGTACTATAAATTCTCTTATCTAAATAAAAAAGCAAATGATAAAAAAATATGTATTCCTAAATTCAAAATCTTCATTACAAGCCATAATTTCACATTTACTTAATCTTATTACCTCAGCAGTACATAAAAACCAATAAATTAGAGCATGAGCAATTACAAGTTTCATGGAGTCCAAAATGTCACCCTCGTAATTCATTTAGTACTTCCCCATCTTTTCTGTTATTTGACTTTTCACGGATGGGAGAATGATGAAAGACTTACATGTTATGAAATGTCTCTGGACACATAGGAACTAAAAGCAGGTGATAATCTCAGGGAAAAAATACATTCAGTTCCTAGAATTAAAAGTTTTCTTTTAAATTTAAAGTCCTACTTTAATTAATGTTTTAATATATAATTCAATTTTCTGTTCACATTTTTAAACTTAAATGAATTTCTCAAAACCCCCTCCTAAACAAAAATGTTTTAAGAGCCAATTGTTTCCTAGATAGGATACAAAATAATACTCTGGGAAAATACTCATTCACGTGGCACAGACCGAATTTAAGATTTAGAAATCAATTCATGATGGAAATTACTTATGAAAACATTAATACTAAAAAACATAGTTTCTCAATACAAATTTCTCATTGAGGTTACATTTTGCTATGACCAGATCTATTTATTTCAATGATCCATTCTTAATCAGCAGAAATTTAAACTAAAAACCATTCCCCCTGTAAGTTTCTTGGTTCTGTAATTATGTTGTAAATTTCTGCAACATAAAGAAGAAAAATTGAGACTGTTGAGACATGCCTCACTGCAAAATTATCTTGTGTTCATTTCTTTCAAATTATTATTTTGCTGTTATTAAACCTCAACTTCAATTTCAATAATTAGGATGTCTTTTTTCTTCCTTTCTTATTTTCAACTAAGATAAAAACATAATATCCATACAGGATGCTATTTAAAGCTTTCAGGCTAATTCTATAGGGGTGGTTCACTCTATGGGGAGAGTCCAATTCTTCTAACCTTTGTATCTATGGCAATATATACAATGAGAATTGATGTCCAAAATGATGGCCACATTGCATTAAATTCTTCTATCAAAACATGATTTATAATTAAGGGCCAAATCAGAAAAAAAATATTAGTTGTAAAAGAACCATAACAAAAATGCTTTCAGGTCACTCCTCAGTTAAGCATAAATCTCAATTAACTGTAACAAATCCTCAATTTTTTCATTGTCTTAATTTACTAAGTACTTTAAACATAAATTGAATTTGAAAATAAAATTAAAGTATCTTGAAACTCTCCTCTTAAGTCTTTGTAAGGCTATTAACTACTGAGGTACCTGAGACAGGATCATCAACAGGATTACCATGAAATAGGTACAGTGGGGCTATGTGATACTTACGAACAACTTCACAAAATTCTCCCTGAATAGGTGTTTTCATGGACTAAGTTTCAAATGGATTCAATCAGATATTTTTCAATTATATAAGACCATCAAAAAAGTAAAGAAAATGAGAGTATCACAATCTGTGGGGGAACTAAAATTATATTTTATAAACTTGTCATTTTTATAAGTTAGTTGCTTCCTATAGAGCAGATGGTAAAATAGTTTTAAATTTACATTCAGTTTAAAACCAAATTCTTACTTCCAAGTCCCACAACATCCCCCATCTATTCTCCCAGCTTGATGGTCTCCCCCATAAGCAAATTTCACTGAAAATCACATCTGAAATATCCATGTTTTACCAATATTTCTAGGTTTAAAAATTACCCATACAAAACAGAAAATGCTAATTTAACAATTAAGGCTACTCTTCTCAAACTAATCAAATACATTTTTAACTCAAAAGATAATGTGCACTTGAAAAACCATTGTAGAACCCATTTCAGATGGGTAGTATAGAGTGTAAAGCCAGGAGACCGTGCAGTCTAAGGCACCAGGTGAGGCTGAAAGACAAGAGTGCCTGAAATCAAGCTGGACTGAGATTGTGAAAGGCCTCAAAGGTCAGACTAAAAGTGTACCTTTCATCTTGTGAGCGATGGAAGCCATTAACTGATAAGTCAAAGTGATTAAATACAGATGGCAAATACAAAAACTAGACAACTAGTTTAAATGCAAAATATTAAGCCTGGTTTAGAATATGCTAAGTTTATGAGAGTCAAATTTTAAAAAATGTACAACCTACAGGGAAAATCCTGGAAGTTCTTCAGAGTGAATCTTTGTTCAGTGAGAAATACTGAATATTGAAATTTAGTGGTCTCAGGGTTCAGTAGCTGTTGTATCAATAGAAGAAAGCTGAGGGGAAGAAAAGTTGAGCAACGGTGGGACAAGTCTAACCATCAGTTGTAGGAATCAGTGTTTTACATACTGCAAAAATCAACACATGAATCAGGAACAGTCATAATATTAATGCTGTGGTAAAATCCTAATATTTTAAAGCTAGATAGTTCCCAAATCTTGCATCATTTCTGTGGGGTTTTTTCCTAATCTGAACAAAATTTAGATTCCTTCTCACCATGTTCAAATGTACACAGCTTAAATTCCAAAACCATGGTATGCTTTTCCATGGTTATGAATATTCACTTTCTCTCAATCCAAACACACAAACGAGCTTTCCCTTCAACACACCCAATTTTTGTCCTCCATCACTTCATTAAACAAAGACTTACTCCATGATTTTTTTCCAAGGTTAGAACATCACCTAAACTTTAATTTGAAGTAGGCAAAAATCAACTGTTCTCCTGACACTAATAATGGTTTGAAGCAGTAACTCAAATTGTGGTCCACAGACTTCTGCTGGTTATAGTATACAGCCAGACTAAGTATAAAAATGGAAAGCAGACATTTAGAAAACTGTCCAGCAATTTGACAGTACTTTTATGTTGAAACAAGTAGCAAATTCAGGCTTATATTTTATATGCATTTTTCATCTTTATCCAATTTTACCATTTTACAAAAACATCTGACTGGAAATTATTTAAAAACAAAGCAAAAACACAAACTAGTTTTGTACTACCAGAGTACAAGCACTGGTTTAGATCACAGTCTGTACAGCCATGTTACCCAGGTTGAAATCCCAGCTCTGCCATTCACAGTTGTATAATTTGGGGCCAGTTCAACATCACAGCACCAAATAATAGATAACAATAATATCGGTGATCCATCTCCGATGGATTTCCTTATAATGTCTCTCTTCCTTTTAAGTAAACTGGAAAGACCATTTGTGGTCCTAACAGAAATGTAAATGCTGCAAAAAGACAGCTGCGATGATCTATACAAGTTACTAAACCAACATTTCAGTAAACTGAATTGAAGGCACAACATACATTACACAAAGATATGAAATAAGAAGGGTAAACAAAGTAAGAACAGAAACAGATGATGGCTTTAGGATTTTTAAAGTAGTAACACCAACACTCATATTTCATTCAAACTTGAGTTTTTACTTGATAGGCAACTATCAAGCAAGGTGCTACATAATTTTATGTACATTATTTCAATATAATATACATTATTATCTCAATACATTCAATCTTCACAATACTGTGGAAGTCCTATTCTCTCCGCCCTTCAAAGCTAAGGCCTGGAAAGTTAACATGTCCTAGCTGTAAGAGGGCTGTCTGGAAAGTATCCAGCCACGTATTATGAAAAACAGAGGCATTTATTTTTTTCAGACAGCCCTCGTGTGCTACATTCAAATACAGGACTGTCAGTGTTTGTGACTAGGGATACCATATTGTCCTAGTTTGATTTGTTTGCTGCTTCAGCATTATTATTACTAGAACCCTCTCTTTAGTCTCAAAAGTACCCACGCTTGGATACATTGTTTTCAAGGTAGTATTTCCAGGCAACATAACGCTACAGTATGTACCATATTTGGACCACACCTCAGGCTCAACACCTTCTCTATCCTGCAAGTACATACCACTATCAATAAACTTGAATAAAGGAGAATAGCACATCTTACCCTTCCCCAACACAAATAAAGAAATCCCACTGGGAAACAGGCAAGTAAATGCCAATGTTAACTATAGTGAGTTTATATTCTTATGCAGGACAGCATGCTAAATGCCTATGTGGTCAAATGTCTCAAAAATACAGGTAAGTGTAAAATAAAAGTCTCTCTTTTATGGATACAAATGACTAATTCTGAGGAGATAATTAATACAATTAAGATATGTAAACAGATTTCACAATATTTTACTTTCTTCTAGTTTCCAAACATTCAATTTCCAGGTCTCTTTTCAGCAAAAGATGAATTTCCCCCAGCAGCCTCCCATATAGTTAATTAACCAGTACAAAAGAAAAAGCAGATTCTCACCACCTGCCTTGTAAGGAATGAAAAATTTGATGTGAACAGTGAAAATCACCACAAATAATTACCAATTGTTTTGGTTTTTAGTTTTCAAAAATATACCTATATTAAAGGAATACCAACTAATCTGACATCACTCATTGGGGAAGTCAGTGGATTTTGCAGGTTTTCTTCCTTGTCTGTAACAAAGGGTGATTTTTTTTTTTTTTTTTGCACCAATCTAAAAAGTTGAAGTAGAAAAACAACATACGGAGATTTAGCAAAATACAAACTGTTTAAGTTTAAAGCACTGCTCAAATAGAGAATTTTTTTCATGCAATTTTAATTCAAAAGACAGTACTTTTTAATAGCTGCTCAATCAACTTAAATAACAATAACCTAATTAACTAAAATTAATGAGTAGCACTAGACTCTTACATGAACAGAGTAGATTAAGTTTTTTGCATGATAGCTAAAAATTGACATTTCTGGGTAGACAGCAAGCTTATACTTAACTACATTTCACTGATATAAAAAGAAAATCCCAACAGGCCACAGGAGAACTTCTGATCCTCTAGTACACAAATTTAAAACCTGGATGCACATTATCTGTAACTCTTAACTATTAGAAAGACTTGTAGGCATCTTGCCACATGTAAAATAAACTAATTCTTAAGGTAGTACTAATATCTGTCAACCAAATTACTCTGCACATCTTACATAGGACAAAAATTACAAATCCAGAAAGAAAAAGTGTGATGATAGACACATAAGAAGTAAACGTGTAATCTAGAACAAGGCTAATAAAATTTTAAATGCCAATGCTAGTTAACTAAAAACTATCAGAAGACTCCTATTTAAAAACTATGGAAAGGATTATGTAAGTTAAACATGACACAAAAGTAAAAAGCACTTCAAAATATATCAACACAGAAATGACAATAGGACAAGCATTTATACTGCACAAAATTACACTGGTTCCAGTAACATGGTAATTTCTATTTCAATTATTCTTTAAAGCTTTATAATTACAATCTGAAAGGCAAACATTTTAATAAATTTAACTGCTGCTTCTAAGTTTATGCCTTGAAAAGCTTAAGTAAAATGTAATAATATTGATTAAATATTAGTGTTAAGAAATCAGTCTTTACATGTCAGTTAAATAAGCAGTTGAATTCTGTTAGTTTTGTAAGTCCTATAATGTTAAAAGTCAAAGATTAAAATTTCAATGTAAACTAGTTCTAATAAGAAAAATAGAATCTGTCCTTTTATACTCCAAGTATTTAAATCACCTTTCAAAAGAAATCAGCCTGTGTTTCTCTATAAAGTTAAAAAACCAGGTATGTAGTTTTTAATGTTCAAGCTTCCAAAGACAGAAAGAGCTATCTATATTTTTTAGCCCAGTAATTACACTTCTAAGACATTTCTTCAAAGAAACTATCAGAACACTGCTTTATATACTGAAAATTAGTAAATAAAAGTAGAGACAATATATATATCAAAAGATACAACCAAAAGGTAACAGATAAAATTATGGTGTTCATGATACAGGCACAAAATGTGATGTTTGGAAAATTATTTTAAAATGCTAATGTAAATATGGGGAAAAGTACATAAATGTATAAACAATGAGCACTTTACTTTTTTTGGGGGGGAGGCACTTCATTTTTAATTTAATAAGTCCTAAATAAACTATAGTCCAGCCAATGGAATGTTAATCTGCACTAAAAAGAAATGAGCTGTCAAGCTGAGAAGACACATGGATGAACCTTAAATTCATACTAAGTGAAACAGGCCAATCTGAAAAAGCTACAATACATACTTTATGACTCCAACTATATGACATCTTGGAAATGGCAAAACTATGGAGACAGTGAAGAAATGAGTAGTTGTCAAAGGTCAGGAGGGACGGAGGGATGAATAGGCAGAGAATAGAGGATTTTTAGGCAGTTAAACCACTCTGTGTATGATACTTACACACATGCCATTTACACACTTGTCCAAACACATAGAATGTACAAGAGTAAATCCGCATGTCAACTATGGACTTGGGGTGATAATGAAGTGTCAATGTAGGTTCATCCAGCATAACCGATGTACCATTCCATTGTGGGATACTGATAGTGGAGAAGCTGCACATATGGGGGGCAGGAGGTATGCCAAAACCCTCTGCATCTTTCTCTCAGTTTTGTAGTGAACCTAAAACTGCTTTTAAAAATGAAGTCTATTCAGAAGGAAAAGAAAAAGGCACAGAGAGGTATAAAGGGAGAAAAAAGCACAAGTAAACCAAAATATTAGAGAACACCTAGTTGCTGGAATTACTGATGATTTTTATTTTCCTCATACCAATTTAAATGTTTCAAATTTATTAGACCAAAACTATACTGAAACCCAAATATATACTTGAGTCTACTTCTGGACTGCTTGGTCTGTTCCAATGACTGACTGACAGATCTTGCACCAATATCACATTTTTAAGTTACCTTTGTTCAGTCAGGTTTTTTCTTGTTGTAGAGCAAGTTACCCATTCCACTTTATCTCTTCCTTTTTCAGAAATTTACTGCCAATTCCCATTTGTTTATTCTTTCAATTAAACTGCACAATCATTTTATAAAGCAGAGGCTTGCAAATGTTTTCTAGGATGGGCCAGGGAGTAAGATATTCTAGGCTGGTATATATCACTTATTCTTTGTTTTGTTTCACAATCCTTTCAAATAATAATAGAAGAACCATTCTTAGCTAGCAGGCTACACAAAAGTAGCCCTAAGGCCAGCTAGTTTGTGGATCCCAGTATAAAGTGTAGTTCCCCACCCTTTCTGCAAAGATTTTCGCACTTGGATTCAAAATGTTTGTACTGAATTTAGGTATTTGGGAAAAATTAACATCTTTCCAACATAAAATCTTTTTCAAAAGAAAATTATGGTTCTTCATTTATTAAAGGCCTTCATTATATTCCTCGGTAGAGTTGTATAGCTTTTATTTATGAATCCTGCAAATTACCCTGTTAATTTGTAATTACTGAGCACTTAAAGGTACTGGCACTTGAGTATATGAATGCTGCAAATTTCTTAGTATTCCTGGTATTATTCCTGGTACTTTCTGCCTTCAGAAAAACTGTAACACTGTATTCTATAATCAGAATGCAACAGTAGGGTATTTATAAAATATCAGGGTGTTATTTCTTTTCTATTCAGTAATTTAGTAACTGTAAGGTCCAGAGAGAGCTGGGTTAAGCAATTAAGAGTGCCTGGTACATGGTAGGCACTCAAATGTTTGATTAAATGAGTAATTCCAATGTTGTTCGCTCTCAAAATTCCACTATAACTATAGTGATTTCTTTTAAAAGCCCACAGCTATAAGGCAAACAGGAAAAAAAAAAAGAGCTGAAAAAGCTGGGAGGAAAAAGAGCTGGAAAGTAGGTGGAGAACAAACAGTAACCGATCAATGCGCACAGTCAGACTCTTAGTCTCAGAAGCTGGCAGCACCTTTAGAACTAGGAGTAAAGGAAGAAAGAAGGTAAATCAAAGAGAATTCTATGAGAGCTGTTTGGGAAATAACTATAAAGACCTCAGTCACCTTTCCCTACTCCAAGTCACTAGGATTGCTGCCATATGGGTTCAAAAATAAAAAGAAAATAAGCAACTTGGAGAAACAGACAGGAAAAAAAAAGCCCTTTAAAAAAAAAAATATATATATATATATATATATATATATATTTATTTGAGGAGAGAAATATGGATATCCTTCGAAGGGTAAGTTAAGATTTTGTATGTATGTTGGAAGCTATAAAAGTGAACATTCAGAAAACCACAGAGAAAAGGAACATCTGGAAATTAAAATAACCAAGCATAAAACGTTGAAAAATAAGCAAATTTTCTCAGAAAATAAAAAGAGATGGAAAATGAGAGCAAAATTTACCTTTTTTTAAAACAAAAGTCAGAGAACCAATCCAGGAGACCCACTATCTGATGACTGTTTCAAAAAGAAAAAAAGAGGAGAGGAATAAACAAATATGTCAGAAGTGCTGGATATAAGTTGTTGCCATATTTTAAAAGTCCAACGAGTACCCAGCACAATGGGTGAAAATACGCATATTAAAGCACATCACTGTGAAATGAGGACAAGGAAAGAGTCTACAAATTTCTGGGGAGTGGGAAGGAAACAAGTCACATTAAAAAACAAAAACAGCCATCAGAATAATTTCTGACTTATCAACAGATATAATAGGACATAGCTGTGGAACAATGCCTTTAAAATTCCAAAGAAAAGAATTTTACACACAGCCAAATTACAGATATCTGATATTGTTTAAAATGCAAGGTGTCAAAGAATCTTCAACTCTCATGTAACTTTTCTCAAAAAAACTACTGGAGATGTGATCCACCAAAGTGAACAAGAAAGCAAGTAAGAGGAAGAAAGGACACAAAAAACAGAGAGGTGCAACACCGAAATCAGAAGAGAGGGGACATCAAGAGCACAGTAAAAAGTGATCCAAGACAGACAGATGTGAACCAGATACAGAGAGCAACAGTCCAGATTAGGGCAATGTGATTCAAGCTACATTCATTTGATAAGGCAGTTATGACCAAGATGCCAATTATTCTACCCTTTAAAACAAACAAACAAACAAAAAAAAAACACTGATTGCCATGGTATGTCTAGCCCAAACTTTTACCTATGCTTAATTCAGCTCACCCATGTGTTAACCAAGCTCCTTTTCTCTACTTCATGCCCTGTTCCCTGGCTCAGCTATAAATTTCACAGCAGAAGAAATCAGCTTTAACCTACTCTTAAAACTCTCATATAGAGATGTTCGTTCCCACAAACCACCTCCAAACTGAAGGTTCTTAGCTTGGCCCACACCACAACCCCATGAGGTAACCGTAGAGCCCTACGTTTCCCAGAAAACATTCATGATCTTGCCCTCTGGTTTCCCCCAATAGGGCTCCAGTAGATATTCCAGGAAGCTGAAGATAAACTATAACCCAGAAACAGTGTTCAGCTTATCTCATCTTAGGAACTTTCATCTAACAGGAGCAATACCATCCTTACATATCATCTAAGTTTTGTAGTTTTTCAAAACTAAACTCACAGCTACATATACTGGAGATTAAAGTCTAAAGATAATTATACTATCAAAAGAATCAAGGGAATAGCTAGCACCAGTCAAGATGGAAGGGTAAAAAATTATGAATGTGATCATGGAGTATAAAGTTGGGCTACTGATGATACCTAGGTGATGGGTACCATGGGTCTTTAGTTTATTAGTCTAAAACATATACACAGACGTATTTTACATTTTTCTACATATAAACATTTCACAATTTGAAAGAGGAGGAGCTCTAAATAAAAATAGTATGATGGCCAACTATAGCCACAGAAGTGTTTTATTTGACCAGTTTTTAAATTTTCAATTTGTTGCCAAAACATTTACCTTATAGATATACCCTACCTCATGTATGGAATGATATAGGTAAAGTTGTTCACCAGACCACTGAAAGAGCAAATGGTTGGAAATAACCTCAATGTCGATCAATATAGAAATAATTATGTTTAAAACCAAAACATGTAATACATACCATCAGAAAAAAAATGAAAGCTTTGTATGTTGATATGCAGTGCTCTAAAAGACATATTATTAAAGTGAAAAACAATGTGTCAGAATAGTGTATACAGTTGACTACCACTTTTTTAAAAAAAGAATATACATTGTATATATACAAATCTCTATGCAAAGATACAAAATGACAATGTTAATTGCCACTAGAGGTGATCCACCTGGATGGGATCAGCTTGAGGATACCTCACTGTATACTGTTTTATACAAAATTTGAGTTATGAACAATGTAAAGTACTGCCTATTCACACATTTTTTTAAATAGAAAAAAAAGGCCATAGAACAATTTTATTTATTTTTAGACTTACTGTCATGACATCTGTTAGCAAGGATTACATAGGCTTCAGGCATACAATTCTACAGTGCATTGTCAACTTATATAATAAGTTCACCACCTAATGTAACTTCTCTTTCCATCACCATATATTAGCTTCCCCTCCCTCCTCTCCCCATAGGACAATTTTAACTCCACACAATACCACATAATTATCTTTGAAAGTTTAGAATATAGAGAGAAGTTTTCCAAGGATAAAATTAAACAATAAATTATCCAACCGAATTAGTCATATTCAGTTGTACTTTAGAGTTGAGCCAAATATGCATATATGTTTGTATACAACAGAATATATCTAAATTCTAGAGTTATACTGTCCAATTTGGTAGTTACCAGGTACAAATGGAATTAAATCTCAAGTAATTAAAATTACATTTAAATTAATTTAATAAAGTTTAAAATTTATTTCTTTGGTTAGACTAGTCACATTTCAAGTGTTCCAATAGCCCTGTGTGGCTACTGGCTGCCATGCTGGACAGCACAAACAGCAGGGTCCAGTAAAAATAACGCCCCAGAGAAGAGATGGTTTGTCTCCCTCCATGCTGTCAGCTGGCTAACTTAAATATTTGTACCTACTGAGTAAGATATGGCATCAGGACTTCACTATACTAATAATCTTAAAATGTCTAGCAGAAGAAATCATTCTATTTTACTGATTAATACTACATAAAAGAGGGCATTACTTCGGCTGGACCCTGTACATAGAACATTTCCATCATCACAGATCTTTTTTAGAAGATCCTCAAACACCGATTAACAGAGGATGATTTGGAGAGAGGACAAGGTGGCTGAAGATAGGTATGAGATAGGTTTTTCACACTAATAAGTTAGGACTCAGCCTGTGCCAGGCAACATCCTTACCGTTTTACATTAACTCTCACTTAAGCCTTCCTATGCACCTAAATATAACCGAATTCCTTTGTAATCCTAAGTATTTTATTTAATGCATTTAAAAAACATTACTCTGAGAGTGGGGCCATAGGCATCACCAGATTTGCTAAAGAGATCCATTTAAATTTTGGACTATGAGCATGTATTACTAATTCAAGAAAAATAGTTACAAAAAAATAAATAAAAGTTAAATACCATTAACTATAAACAAAATCCAAAAGAAATTTTAAAATCCTAAGTATTATTTTTTTAAAAAAGTGAACAAATTCAAAAGGGGAAAAAAAAAAACTGTATCACTCCTAACCCACTATCCTGCTGATACATCCTTTCAGAGATATGATTTTATATTTAATTTATTTGTGTATAATGATGACCTATGCATTGATTGTATCCTTAAGGTAAGAGTTTTATTGAAGATAAAGAGTTGTACTTTTTAGTTTTGGGTGAATTTGTTTCGTGTTTTTGAACAAAACAGTAATACAGCTTGAGGCCCAAACCTAGGTTTGAGTTCTAGCTCTCTCACTTAGGAACTATGTGGCCTTGATAGAAATTTAAAAAAAAAAAAAAAAAGGAAAGAAAAAGCTTGAATTACAAATTTTTCACCTATAAAAAAGTACTTATACCACAATATTAAGAGATTAGGAAAGAAAACGATGTAAGTTTTACCTTTCCAATTAAAATATCAATTCTTCTTGCCTTAGTTAAAAAATACTTAACTAATTTTCTGTATAGCATTTTATGGTATCAAGTTTAAAATATACAACTAAAAACATACATATGTACATTTTAGCTTTGAAGCCATGACTTTCAGAAAAAATATTACAGTCTTATTACTACCTTACCAAAACAATTTAGCTTTTAAGACTAGGAACATATTATAACAAATTTTTCCAAAACAACTGTTTAACTCTGCCAAACTTCTCACCAAAATTACTAAAAGAACAAAGGGCGGTGATAATAAATTACATACTCACAAATTTTTTAAAATGTACTACACTGTTTTCATTAGCAAAATGTCTTAACTGACAAAGTATTTGAATTGACAAGGTCCATAAATCAAATGAGAAGGGACAGAAGTGAACTGACCATTTTCTTTAGAACTCTACCCACAAAGTTATGGACCAGCTACTAAAATGCAACCAGTATAACTACTTGTTCAGTCCTTGCAGACGCCAAGGTGCTATTTTCTTATGATTCTGTATTTCAGTTATCAAACACTGTTGTACAACAGAGCATAAAAATAAATGTCCACACATTTTCTCTTGCAGCTGTAGCAAAATATCTAGTGAAGTTTATCAAATTAATCTTTCCAAGGTGCACAAGGAATTACATGCCTTCTGGAAAGACAGTGTCATGTTTAAGAAGACATACTCTGCAACTTGGTTGCTTCAGTTTAAACTCCACCCCTACCACTTAGTAACTGTGTGGTCTTGGACAAGTTAATAAAACAAAGTTACTTAATCTTTCTGTGCCTTGGTTTCTCTTCATCTGTGAAATGAGAATAATAATACCTACCATATAGGGCTGCTTGTAAGAATTAAATTAATATATGTAAAGCACTTAGTATGGTGCCTGACATTACAGTAAGTGCTCTATTTTAGTTAAGAAATAAAGATCTGGCTACATTAAAAATAGTTGTAACACACTGTGTTTAAAAGGTCATTTTCATTAATTTATGCTTAGAACTTGAAATCGGTATCCCTGGAAATCCACTACTGGTTAGATCTGTCATAATTTCACAGAAACTTACTGAACACAGTGTGACTAAACTAGAGCTTCCCACTGTTTCCATGGAATAATGAATCAAAAGTTCTAACTGCAAAAAAACAAATAAACCCATTTTTTTTACCATAGTGTCAGATTCTAGAAGTGACTATAAGCATCTACCCAGTACCTAATATAAAAGTGACCCTTTCTTTTTTTCTAGGCACTTCACTAGATATTTTGTAAAAACATGATTTTTATGGTAGAGACAGAAGTGGGAAGAGTATCTAAGGGTTGTGGATCATAAGCTTTGCATTTCTTTCTTTTTTTTTTTTTTTAAAGCTTTGCATTTCTTACTAAAGGCCAAGGATTGATAATAAAAAGGCAGCTATGTGAACTTCCTAGCAAAGAGGAAATAGTGCATATATGTATGTATCATGGATATACTTGCATGTAACACATTCATGGAATATGAACTTTATCTAGTCCTTCATTAACTAACTAACTGTCATTTCAGAATACAGTGTTAGAGCACCAAAATCACTGTTAGGTATCTTAGTCCCATTTTTCAGCTAGAAAATTTCAGTCTTCAATGTAACATCAAACACATATTAGAATTAGACTATAAACAATGCTTGTTTCCACTTCTCAAAAGTTTCTATGACAAAGATGGAACAAGTCAAAGATACCAGAAGAGCCAGAATATTTCAGTACTAGCAGGGAAGAAAAAGTAGAAATTGAAAACTGTAACTTTACCACCAAGAGACAGTTATCAGCAATGTTTTAATTTGTATTTTTCTATGCTATTTCCTGTACACACACAATTGACTATTTTAATAAAGTTGTGGCATACCATAAAAAAAAAAAAGAAAAAGTAGAAATTACCATTGCTAGAACAACTATTTCACAGGTTCCTTGTTAATATGTCCAGGATTGTTGGTACTTCAATATTCTTAACCATACATAAACGGAATATTAAAAACAATTTTTTGCCAATTCTGTCCAAATTGGATTAAGTTTAAATAATTGGTTTTACATTTTATTCTCTGCAACGTCAGTATGTAAACTGTGTCTATTTCTAAACTGAATTTCTCTAAGTCAAACAATTATACATACTATTAATTCAAAGTATAAAATGAAGTGAAATTTAGAAATCAAAAATCAAAATAGAATTTAGTTGGTTTATGAATGAATTTTGATACATTGGGTTCTTTATTAAAGCAAGAACACACATATCAATTTGCAAGGTCTGCTTGTCAATCAAAAATGGTCTTTGGTTAACTAACAAAAAGATCACTGAATTATATAACAACGTATTTGTCAATACATATTTAAAACTTATTTACTTTTAATAAACTCTGCAATACAAAGCATGTTTTTAAAGGATGTTTTAAAAGGAAACAGATCAACTGACTATCCAAGTTGATTTCACTTATGAAATAATGTTCAGTTTAAAAATTCAAGACACAATGTACAAACAAGTAAAATTACATACCTTCAATTTAACTAAAATAAAAAAAATTATCTCTTACCTTGAAAAGGACTTCAAGTTAAAAATTAAAAAATGAAGAATGCAGAGGAATAAAGATACAGCTACAAAGAAACATGACTCACTGGAGACAAGATGGCCTGAGGAAAGACTGCTTACCATCTTCACCAACCAATACTGTGTTGACTAAATTTGACCTAGCCACAATTCCAATGCCAACGGAGTAACAGGAGAGTATCGTTTACCCCAATATTCAAAATTCTGCTACATACTACCTGTAAAAATGGAAAATGCTTCATTTTCCCCATCAAGCTTCTCAACAAATAGCCACATTTGAATGTAACTGAACTCATACACTTGAGAAGTCATTTCAAATTAAAATGACTGATACTTATTGTAATTTACACAGATAAAATGTTCCTACATGCCTATGGGACAAGGAGGAAAAATCCGTGACTCTTTAAGTGCTTAGGATATGTCCAGCAGAAAAGCAATAAGGAAACTCACAAGCTAGCTTGAAATGTCAATGAACAAATATGCTTGTTGTAGGCTTCAGCAGGGATAACCTCAATTTCAACCAATACTAATCAGCTGCTTCAATAAAAAACACTATTCGAAGTTGTCAAAAGAATGCTAAATAACCTCTGGACAAGGATATATTTAAAATAGTAAAAATATGCATTTTCACTAAAAATGAACATTTCAATACTATTTTACATACATTCTCAAACTACTAATTTAAATCTGGCTTTCCATTTTCATACACTTTAGGTTTTTAGTTTCCCTACTCCCCAAATTTCAATGCAGTATCCAAATCTCCCGGGGGTCAGCACTAGAACAAATTCTATACTGTATCATTGACTTTATCACTGGGGATTAAGCTCACTTAAGTATTTACATTGAACAAGGTACAGAATCCCATCCTGTATAATTTTGCATCCTAAAGAACAGCTGGTACAACGTCCTGAATACGTCAGGATCTATAAATATGTATATACTGACTGAAAATAGTCATTCAACAATTTGTAGTTCCCGTTCTGTGCTGCTGAAACAGTAATTGCATAGCTTTGCAAAATCCAAAGGACCAAAATGTTACTGAAACTTCACAGAATCCGTTATGGAGGTTTTAGCCTTATCCCTATTACTAGCGGTAATGTTTTTTAATGACACCAACACAGTGGTTAGGAGAACAGATCCAGTCAAAAGTGAACATTACAACCAGTAAACATGGTTTTAAGTAAAAATTTTACATACTTATCCTACATTTTTACTTATGTAACATTAAAGTTCCAAGTCAGGTAACTGTATCCGCAACTTAAGAGACAGTTTTGCAATCAATCTAATAAAAGAACAAGTAATCAAACAGAAGAGTGCTTTAAATTCTGGCAACAAGATAAGAAAAATTTACATCAATATAATGAAAAATAAGCCTTTTTGTATTCCACTGGCCTTTCCGTGATAAGTTTTTTAAAGTTATAAATGTCCTTAAAAAATCTTAAGGACAATGTGCTTAAAAAGCAAATTGGTAATTCATTATCAAAATCACAAACTACCATTAAAGATATACAAAAATATCAGGAACACAGGTCTATAACTGATTCCAGAGTGCCAAAAGTTTTCTGAGTGTTAATAAACTCCATTATGTCTCTAAAACAGTGTCACTTAGATGTGACATCCTAAAACGGCAACATAGGCCTAGAAGTTTCAGTGAGTCAGTGCCGGCAAACCCAAACTAGGACAAAGATACCCTCTCCTTGGGGCGGTAACTACCAACTTTGTACTCTGGGATCAGTTTGCTTCAACCAAGTTTAAAGCGGAGCCTAATTTGAGAGGAAAGCCCATAGAACGCATACAGAGAAAATAATGAAACGGTAATTAATTTTAAAAGTTAAGTTTCTACTTCCAATAAACCGTGGTTTAGACGATAAAGACTCGGAAAAAACGGACGACTCTAAACCCATTCTCTGAGGCGTGCGCACTGTGCGAACAGGATGAATGAATGGAAGACGGGCGCGTGTGAAATGCAGCAGGTCCCGCCAGCAACCAGACCCGCAGCAGCGATCAGTAGGCCTCGCTCCTCCCCCTTCCCTCCTCCATGACAGCCCCGTCTCAAGCATGGAGGGGCGAGGACAATGTGATCCCCCTTCTCACCACCACCACCCTGCATCCTACCCCGAGAGGTTTACCGCGCGACAGGGAGTTCTCCTCCCCACCCCAAACCTTCCTCGTCTTCCCTGCGCCAACCCCCGCAACTCTCGGGAGCGCTGGAGTAACCTGCGCTCGCCCCTCTCGGCTCCCCTCGGCGAGGTCGAAGCTCCAACGCGCGTGCCGGGGCATCACTCCCGCCCAACCCACCCTCCAGCGACACGCGCCCACCGGGTCCCTGGCCCACCCGTCTAATGAAGACCCGCACGCGCCCCGCGCCTGAGCGCCTAGGCTGGAGGAAGGGAGGGAGGGAGGGGAAAGGCGGCCCCGAGGCTCCCTCCTCCATCTCATTCCAAGCCAGCACGCCGCCTAACCTCCCTGCGGCTCCCGGCGCGCGCTCGGAGCCAGCCGGGTTCCCTCTCATCCCTAAAACCATCCCCACACACCCAGTCAAGGGCCCGAATCACCTTCCACCCTGTGGGCCACCTTGCGGCTCCGCAGGAGGCGCCAGGTCGCCCATCCCCCACTCGTCTCCCCCAGTTCCCGGGCCCCCACCAGAACGTGTGCGCTCCACGCCGCCGCGGCCAGCCTCTGGGGAGCCCCCATTTGCCCACGGGGAGGTCAGGCCCAAGAAGAGGGAGAGGGGACGGCCAGGGGGTAGCGTGCGCGCCGGGAACACCGTCCTGCGGGGTCCCTCAGTCCGAAGGGAGACTGAGCGCGGAGATCAGTGGGGGTGGGGGCCAAAGGCAGTACTCACCGGTTCCACAGTCGCCATCTTAGATCGATCTGATCGCACAACCGCTCCTGAAGGGGCGGGGTGAGAGGCAAAAATGAGATTCAAACCGGACTGGCCGGTTACCGTCCACGTGACGGACGTGTCGTTTGGCTTTGGCAGCGCCTGCGCAAGACTGCGACTGCGTGGGTAACGAGAGGCTTCTGGGAAATGGAGTCTTTTTTTTTTTTTTTTTTTTGGGGCAAAGAAAGTTTTTTTTAAAAAGGACTGGTCACGTGGTCAGTGGGTAAGTAACGCGATTCTCTCCGCCGGAGACACTCGCGTGCTGGAGAGTGGTTATCAGTCCTCTGTTCTACCGCCTGAGTATCTGCTGTCACACTTCACTGCCAGGCATGCCTGCTGTGCCCTTTGTTGCCCTGTCCTCCCATCTTTTCCGGAAGGTTGGGAACTGGAGGCTCAGCACGCACAATAAAGCTTCACGTATTTAGTTGAGGTCCTAGGACAAGTTGCCTGTATGTTTATTTCATTTTCTTTTGACTTCGCACCATTTTCTCTTAGTTTCAAAAGGAGGTGGTGGCGATGGGGAGTCGTTTAAGCAATCAACCGTCCCCCGGCTCCGCTAACTCTGGTGGTCACTTGCCATCATTGCGAAAAAGGGTGGCAGAAACGTCCCCAGTACCCACTCAACACAGGTTAGGGAAGGGGAGATCATCCAATAGCTCTTCCTGCCCCGAATCCTGAGCTTAAGACCTGAGGGCTAAATCTTGCGTGCAAGTAAAAATTGTTTGGAAGTTCTGCCCTCTCGGTTCCACTATTCTGCTTTAATGTGAACCGAAATGGCCTAAGTCCAGGTGCCAGCCAGGGAAGCCACTCCGGGCCTCGCTGACTAAGCCCTGGACTGACGGGTCAGGAGGCGTTAGGCCGGGTCAACTATGACTCCACGTTGACTCATCCTCCTTGGGCGAGTGACTTAATCATCCAGTGTCTCAGCTTTTTCATTTATGAAACACAGGTGGTAATACACTTACCTCACAAGGGTGTGCTGTGGTAATGATTATAACCAGCTTTGCAACTGCATCGGACTCTAAAAGCTTCATAAAAAGCAATCTCGTGCCTTCCTAAGGATCATCTGCTTCCCCTGTTGATTTTATAAAAAACATTTTAAGGTTTTTGTTTACTTTGTTACATGATCATGTACACCAATGCAATTTTAAAGTTTCAAGACAATTTTTTTTCTTTATAACTGTACTACCTCTCAGTAGAGGCTTTAATGTTCAGGAAAATATTGTTAGATTCACAACAATCACTGTCAATTAGAAATATATCCTCATGCTGACATCTTATATTTCCTTTCCCTCTGAGATACTGTTACCATCTCTCAAAACAGTGTTATTCTGCTCAGTCTGGTTGTTAATACAACAAATAGAGATAGAAGAATCTAGTAGAGTGCTACTATAAGGTTCTAATGAGAAAGACCTATATTGTTACTTTTCATGCTTCTTAGGAATGTAAACACCAGAAAAATCAGTATAAGCAGGCTACCTGTGCCTGCCTGTTTATACTGTTACTGATGTCCAGAGCTGTGTCATACCTACTGTTGAGTACATAATGGTGCTTGAGTTGACTAACATAATTGAGGCTATAATAAGAACTCAAAACCATTGCCTGTTCATGTGTTTTGGTTTACCCTGCTGTCAGAGTTGATTAATGAAAGCTTTTATCCAGTCAGCTTAGCTCTAGTAGGTTTAAAGTAGGTGGAATTTTAAAAAAATTAACCAATAGCTAAATTTCTACTTACAGGGACAATCTGTAACTAGTAACTCTTACAGTTGTTTAAACTATCCAAAATACAGTCGATCTCAGAGGTATTTTCTGTTAAAAGTAGTATCCTTATCTTCTTTGAGAAGATAGCATACATGTACTACGTTCATGATGCTTCTGGATAACAGAGCAAAGAATTAAGGTGATCTCAGTCCCTATATGGAATTGAAAGCCAGTGATTTTGCTTAAAACTTATTTTTAATGGTAGCTCCCATTTTTATTAATGTTTCTCTTGATCAAAAAGCTCCTGCTTTTGTCAGTCATCCTAGCATTTTTACAATACTTACATTTATATATTCTCCTTTTCTTTATAACTTCATTTCTCTCCATTTTGTATATACTTTTTATTAGTAGTTTCAAGTGTACAAAACAACATAATGATTAGACATTTACACACTTCACACAGTAATAATGCCAATAAGTCTACTACCCATCTGACATCATACATAGCTATTACAATACTATTGACTATATTCCCTATGCTGTACTTTAGATCTCATGACTATATATAGTTTTTAATTATACTTGCCATTTAAATACATTTTTTGCATGTGTTTTATGGCACATTCATGTGTCTTTGCCTAATATCACCATTAGATTCCAGCATGTCAAAGATTCAGTGATTAGGTTGTTTGATTTTTGCCAATCAAATGTACAGAGGAGAAATTTTATACTTTGTTTTTCTATTACACAAAAACATTGCATTTGTTGCCTTACTATCATAATTGTGCTTAAAGATAGCAAAGAGTAATAAAAAGATGTATGAAATGGAATATGAAATACTATTCTACTTGATCAAGTTATCTAGTTTAATACATAACTACTTATGGGTCAGCACAGTATCATAGTAACTATTATTTATAAGCCTGGAATAATTGGTTATTGTTTAGCATCTGTAAATAGTCATGACCTTTTCTCTATATAATATATTCAAGCTGGTATATTATTAGTCTTTATAGATTTACCTCATGGTAAAAGAGTAAATAATTTGATAGAACACAAGTTAGTTTTACCATATATTTGTCCCTTTGTCATTGGAATTTTATTTATATTTTCTAGATGAGCCAAGTCATTGTTTTGCTGGATTGTTCAACTGTGGTTCAAATTGATCATACCTGCTGTGATCAACTCCTCAAAAATATTACTGTGGCACTATCTACAATTTATTTTAAAACAAACAAACCAGGTCTCAAAATTTTAGACATTCTGTTTAGATTAGATGCCTTTCTTAATCTTTGAGCAGTACTAAGCAATCATTTTTCTTTAAATGAGGTTTTGAGACAGAAGATAAGAAATTAGATAATAAGTAATCCTTAATATTGCACTATCAGGTATTAACTTTAGATATAATGTAAACCAACCTAGAGTTGACACTAACATTGTTACTGTTTTTTTAACCTTGTTCATTCTCCTTTAACTTTAGTTATTATACTTTATGCTCCATTTTTGTTATTGTTATTGTCACTTTCCGCAGTGATATATTTTTAGGAAAAACCTAAGGTGATGACTTCTAACAGAATAGTAAGTCATTAAGAATAGGAGTTCTGGAGTTCCCTGATGGTGTAGTGGCTTGGGGCTTCGGCGCTGGCACTGTTGGCGCTGCGGCCTGGGTTCGATTTCCAGTCAGGGAGCTACCCACATACCAAAAAAAAAAGCAAAAAAAAAAAAAAAAAGAATAGGAGTTCTGGGAGTTCTCTGGTGGTGTAGCAGCTAGGCTTCCGTGCTGTCAACGCTATGGCCCGGGTTCGATTCCCAGCCAGGGAACTACCTACATTTAAAAAAAAAGATTTAAAAGAACATGAGTTCTGATATCACACTCTACCACTTACTGTGTGACTATAGGCATCTTTCTTTCTTTCTTTCTTTTTTTTTTTTTTTAAGGTGGGGTCGGTTCCCTGACTGGGAAGTGAACCCAGGCCGCGGCGTCGAGAGCTCCAAAGCCTAACCACTACACCACCAGGGGACCCCAGGGACCCTCTAAGCAGTCTCTTGATTCTTCATTTTTGTTATGAGTACAGGGCAGTCAAGAAACTTGTGGAACAGGGTGGGAGTTATCAGAGAGGTGGCAGTACTAGTGCACACGGTTTGATTATGTGACTTATTATTAGTATGTGTGTCAAATTTCAACCTACTTGTGTCAGTGTTCTTTCAGATATTGCCAAAGAAGCATGTCAGACGTGAAGAAAACCCAAAGTATGGACAACACTGAATATCACACAGCCATTAAGTTCCTAAAAAAAACAAACAAACAGAAAAACAAGGGAAAACACCGCAAACCTTTTGGAAGAGATGTTAGCAGTGTACAGGGATTGTTACCCGGGAAAATCCATGGTTTACAAGTGGCATAGCTTTTTCAAGCACAGCAAAGAGTCAACTGAAGGTGACCTCCATCTGAGACACCCTTTGAGGCCACTTCCTCAGACACTGTCAAAAAAGTTGAAAACTTGTAGTGGAAGATGCCAGATTGAATAAAAACCTGCTTACAGAAGTGGTTGGAGTATCACCTGCAGCCATTTTGAATATTCTCCATCAGCATCTGAGGGTGTCAGAAGTCAGTGCCCGACGGGTACCGACAAGGCTCACGCCGCTTCAAACACAACAGCGCTTCGAGTGTTTGTGATAGCTTGGACCTCTGCAGAGACAACAAAGATGAAGTTTTAAAACAGATTGTCATTGGAGATGAAACTTGGGTTCATCATTATGAACCTGAGTCAAAACAGGAGTTCATGCAGGCGTGGAAAGGGCACGCCACCCCCTAAGAAGTTCAAGTTGTTGCATGGAAAAATCATGGCTACTGTTTATGTTTTTGGTTTTGTTTTTTGTTTTTTTTTGAGATACAGAGGATATCCTGCTAATTGATTACAAGGATAAGGGTGTCACAATAACTGGAGAGTACTATTCCAGTCTGCTGAAACCGTTAAAAGAATCTGTGGAGAAAAGAAGAGGAAAATGGACCAAAGGGATGCTGCTTTTGCATGACAGCATGCCCATGCACGAGAGCAATGTTCTGTTGGCTACTCTTCACCACTGTGGCTTCCAAACTTTAAACCATCCTCCCTACAGCTCAGACCTGGCTCTGTCTGATTATTATTTATCCCCAAATATGAAGAAACAGCTTCAAGGGAAGAAATTTACAGATGACAAAGAGGTTAAAGCTGCAACTTTGAGGGCAAAAAGAAAACCTTTTTTTTTTTTTGAGGGTATAAATAAAGTTGTTGAAAGATCTGAAAAGTGTGTTAGGGTTAAAGGTGAATATATTGAAAAGAAAATATTAGAGTTTTCTTACCCTTCTTCCCCTTTATTTGGTGACTTTCTTGACCACCCTTCATAGGTGGGCATAATAATAGTACTTATTTTATATGGTTAGTTTGAGAAATGAATTAATCCATGTAACATGCTTAGAATAGTTCTTGAAACATAGTAAGCACTCAATGTTAACTGTAATTCCTGTGATGTAATATTATGACATACATTTCTTATTTCTACTTTTTAGTATATTGTAATATGCTTAAGAATTTTTTTATACAGAGAACCAACACAGCCCATTATCTAAAGATACTCCAAAATTTCAAAGTAAACTAACATTTATTGATTTCCTATAACATACCAAGCATTTTTCATATCAATTACTTCATTTGACCTGGGTAACAATTACGTTGAATTAAACATTATCATCCCATTTTATAGATAAAGAAACAGATTCAGTGAAATTAGGGGATACTGCAAGTCCACACAGCCAGTGGTGAGCTGGAATTCAAACCCAATTCTCTCGATTCCAAGATTCTCTCCTCCATATCATAGCCGCTTTTCTCTGATAGGTTCTTCCAAATGCCTTTCTCTGCAAAGGACTTCTAATACTATGTTCATTTACAGAACTGACAAACCATTCAAGAAGTACTAAGTTAGTAATGGGAAATGTGTAATCACTGAAGTCTATTTAAAGGCTATGAGAAGCCCAGGCACTTCCTTCCTGGACTACAAGATCTGCTTGACATCCTACATCATAGAAATATAAATAGTTCAGTACCCACACAAAGATGTGTGACTAAGAACCAAAAGGATGCAGTTAACAAGCACTCACTCATCTGATGAATGAGATAGTCACATAGTTCAGTTCCTTCATTTCATTCATTATTTCTGTTCCAGTGCCTTCCTTGACCACTCTGTCTAAATTAGCATACCCATTACTTTTTATCCAATTACCTTCCTTTATTTTTCTTCAAAGCACTTCATAACCCTAGCTCTAAATTCCATATTATATTAAACATTATTTAATTGTTAGTTGTCTCCACTAGTAAAATATTAGCTTCTTGATGATTTCTAGGTAGATTGCTAACAAATACTTGGGAAAAATTCAAATCTAATTTTTAAAACTGCACAAAAGTCTAGCCTAAGGACTAATAATATAATTAATAAGAGAATTACTGTATGCCAGGTACCATGTTAATCAGTTTACATGCATTGATAATATCTCATTTTTTCTTCAAAACAATATTCTGAGATAGATAAGGAAACTGAGGTTAAATAACTTTCAGTTGTGTCTTCAGGGCTCTTAACGCTATATGATATCCACTAGATTATAAATTAGACTGCCTCTAAGAAAGATTATTGTCCGAAATAATGAGAAAGAAATAATCGACATGAGTATGTGAAAAATTCATGTAAGTTGTATGTTGGTCCAACAATAAGGTACTCCCCAAAATGAACTTAATTTACCTTTTAAAATTGAAATTAAGAAAAAAATTAAAATGTATGGGGCAAGATCAATAGTCTAGAAATAACCCACAAGATTGTAAACACCCAAAATTCAGAGATTTGGGTGTCACTCCAAAGAGAAACAACTGGATTTTCATTGCTACATACCTGAGTAAGTATGAACTTGTAGTGAACTTGTCTAAAGAACGAAATGTTAACGGGTAAGAACTGGCCTGCTTGCCAGTTGTAAAAGAGGATCTAGAATGACAATATTTGATGATCTGTCTATAGCATTGTTCTGGGGACAGAGTGTCCTGGTGCAAAAATATGGATTGCTGGTCCATTGGCCCTCGTTGGAAATGGTTTCTTGACACCAGCTCTACAACTAATCCATTTGATTCCAAGTTCACTAAGCAACTTTCTGATAAACATATCTTCCCATATTGATTTGTATGCACAAGTTATATTACTCGTTTTCTTTTCAATGGTACTAAGGTTTATAATTATGCTGTATGAGCTTAGCTACCACAGGGAAAGTTACCCACTGTGGACTGGGTTTTCTCTGTGTTCCGGAATTGTGATGATTCCTGAAGAAGTGCCAATCTATAGGAATTGTCTGGGTGGCTACTCAGCCTTCCCCAGGACTTGCCATGAGCCTTTCTACTCCAACTGCATCTTTAGAGACCTGTGAATTGGGAATTTGTTATTCACCTGCCTCTAAATTGTTATTTTAATTTCAGAGTTTCAAAGATACCAATCCTCATTTGGGACATTGCTTAAAAACACAGGATGTACTAAAAATCCTTAGATATGGTCCTACGTGTTTCAGGAAGCTATTGGAAAATCATGGTTATTGTTTTATAAAAGCAAATGATAAAATAATAGTAGTAATACTCCAACGGAACCATTTTTATCTTTTGAAAAAAATGAGAATCTCTATTAAAGTCTTGCTATTTGAAGAGAACTTTTGTCAGCTCTATGGATGGATGTGTTTAGTAGGAATTGCCCAACACTGTTCAGAACTCTGAAATGTAAAGTTAGAAAACAAAGATTCATACTTTATCATATCAGTACTTGAACTTAGAATCAGTTTTTAAGAGAGGCAACAGTTTTGATCCAGCTTTGTGTATTTGTAGACTGGATGTATTTAGCTTGCAAAAATTGACTTCTGAGAAATAACAAAATACCATGCTGGGAAGACTTTAATTGCCAGGAAATTTGTGGAAATGGCACCATAAAAAAATCAAAGGAGAAATTACTATGTTTTATAAATTACAAAAAAGATTAGCTAAATGTAGTTAATACTTGAAAAGCAGAGCAATCAACAGTGCTTAACTGAAAATATTTTAATGAAAGCACTTAAATATTTTAGCTTATTTTGTTTGTTGTCTTAAAAAGGAATGTTACATTGCAAGTCATCTCTACCACAATAAAGCTGTTTTTTAAAAAAGCTGGAAAAGGGAATGTTAAATATAGGAAATTCATGCTGTTTTCTGCTTTGGGGTAACAGTTTTTGAAACACTGATTAAGAAACTTGGAAATACATTGTATTTCTGACATCTGATAGAAGAAAAGATTTCTTAAAAGACTTGTGCTGCTCTAAAAAAAAGTATACCCATACCCGGAGGTCAATTTGTTTTATTGTTTGTTTTTTAACTTGAAAGTAGACTTCAGTATAATACTTCACATTAAGGATGGGACAACAGCTGAAATTGGTTTGAATCTATAAACTAAACTTTTGTTCTTCAATATGATTATAGAACCTTGGCTAGAATTGAAATTTAAAAAGTTATTTTCTTTTTCTTATTGTTAATTTTTATTTTCTTACCTTTCATGGTTTTTAAATGTATTTAATCTTATATAATGTTTTTATTTTAAATACAATATAACAAACATTTAAAAATCTCTCTCTCTCTCTCTCTCTCTCTCTCTCTCTGTGTGTGTGTGTGTGTGTGTGTGTGTGTGTGTGTGTGTGTTCTGATGGCTTAGGTGTATTTTATAGGTTTTCTTTCAGAAATATGCATGTGTTTTGTTAAAGATAAATCTCTTCTACTATAGTATATCCACATGCCAATATTTTGTGCTTTTACAATTATAGGGCCCATTAAATTTTGAAATCTGATTTTTTTCATGTATCTATTGCAGATATTTTGGGATGTTAGTTGTGGATTGGATAATAACTTTTTAATACTTTATTTTGAAAAATTTCAGATTTACAGAATAGTAATTCCCTCAAACCCTTCTAAATTCACCGATTGTTAATATGTTGCCTTGTCTCTCTCAATTTTTCTCATTACGTCTGAGCCACTAAGTTGCAGACATAATGACCTCTAAATACTCCAGCATGTTCCTCTTAAGTATAAAGACATTTGCTTTCAGAGCCATAATGCAGTTAATGACATGGAAATGTAATATTGATTCAATACTTTTATCTAAAATGGAATCACACAATAAACATGCACATTTTTCCAATTGTTCCAATAATTACTTTTATAGAAAAAACTTTTTCCAATCCAGGATTATGCATTTCATTTGTTGTCATGTCTCTTCAGTTTCCTTTCATTTGGACCAATTCCTCTTTGTCCTTCGAGACATTGACACTCTGAGGAGTAAAGGACAGTTGTTTTGAAGAATATACCTTAATTTGGTTTATTTGATGGTTTTCCTGTGACAGTTTAACATTGATAAGTTTATTGTGGCCTTGTTATACTGGTAACACTTTTGGATTCGCGCACTGGGGGCGGAAATGCTACATAAGGAGTATCGTATCCTTCCTGCTGCACCTCATCAACACTAATAACATCAATGGCTGCAGAATATTCCACTGAGCAGATGTATTGCAATTCCCTTACCCAGTTCCCCATAGTTACATATTCAGTTTATTTCTAATTTTCTCCTGTTATGAATAATGCTTCCATGCATACATTCATGAGAAATTTATTTTTTTATTTTAGACGATTCCTTCAGGGTAAAATTTCAGCAATGGAATGAAATGGCTTATAGGATATAAACAAAATTTTCACTCTTTATACATATTGGAACTCACATTGCTCTCCAGATGTATCAACAGAACAGGTCACAATGAACTTGTCGGCATTGGGTATTAAAAAGAACTAAAAATTCTTATCATTAGTTTCAATATGTATTCATAGCCTCTACCTTTACTTTAAAATCTTTTTTAATTTATTGGGGTAATATTGGATCATAACATTATGTAGAATTCAGGTATACGACTTAATAATACGACTTAACATCTATATTGTGTGCTCATGCTCCAAAGTCTAGTCTCCTCCCATGACCATGTATTTGACCCTCTTTACCCTCTCGACCTCCCTGCATTCCTCTTCTCCTCAGGTAACCACCATTCTGTTATTTGTATCTATAAGGGGTTTTGTGTTTGTTTTGTTTGTTCATTTGTTGCTTTTTGTTTTATATTCCACATATGAGTGAAATCATATGGTTCTTGTCCTTTTCCATCTGACTTACTTCACTTAGCATGATACTCTCAAGATCCATTCATATCACAAATGGCAATATGTTATCTCTTTATGGCTGAGTATTATTCTTGTGTGTGTGTGTGTGTGTGTGTGTGTGTGTGTATCTCACATCTTTACTCATCCATCAAAGGACATTTAGGTTGTTTCCATGTCTTGGCTATTATGAATAATGCTGCAATGAATATAAAGGTACCTATATCTTTACAAATAAGTGTGTTCAAATTTTTCGGGTAGGTACCCAGAAGAGAAATTGCTGGGGGTATGGCAATTCTAAATTTTCTGAGGACCCTCCATACTATTTTGCTGTGGCAACTCACATTCCCAGCAGCAGTGTGTGTGAAGGTTCCCTTTTCTCCACATTCTCTCCAGCACTTGTTAGTTCTTGTTTTATTGATAACAGCCATTCTAACAGGTGAGGGCTGGTATCTCATGTAGTTTTGATTCGCATTTCCCTTGTAACTGGTGATGTTGAGCATCCTTTCATATATTTGTTGGCCATCTGTATGTCTTCCTTGGAAAAGTGTCTATTTCGGTCCTCAGCTCATTTTTCAGTTGGATTTTTGTTGTTATTGTTGAATTATATGACTTCTTTGTTTTATTTTTGATATTAGTCCCTTATCAGAGGTATTGTTTGCAAATATCTCCTCCCATTTGGTTTGTTGCCTTTTTGTTTTGTCAATAGTTTTTATTTTGCTATGCGGAAGCTTTTTATTTTCATACAATCCTTAGTAGTTCATTTTTTTCTTTTACTTCCCTTGCCTTTATGAAACCCGCTCTGAGACCAAGGTCCATAAGTTTAGTGTCTACATTGTCTTCTGTGTATTTTATTGTCTTCAGGTCATATTCAAGTCTTTAATTCATTTTGAGTTCACTTTTATGAATGATATCAGCATCCTGGCTTCATTCTTTTTGTTTTGTTTTGTTTTGTTTTGTTTTGTTTTGTTTTGTTGTATTGTGTTGTGTTGGGTTGGGTTGTGTTTTGTGGTGTTTCCCTGGCTGGGAGTTGAACCCAGGTGGTGCCAAAGCCTAGCCACTACACCTCCAGGGAACCCCTTGGCTTCATTCTTTTGCATGTGGTTTTCCAGTTTTCCCAACACCATTTATTGAAGAGACTTCTCTTTTCTCTATTGTATGTTTTTGGCTCCTTTGTTGAAAAATTAATTGCCCATATGTGTGTGTACCTCTAATTTTTATTTTGGAAATTTTTAGATTTATGAAGTCTTTGGAACAGTGCCATAAATACCTGTAAACCCTTCATCTAGATTCTCTAGTTGCTAATCGTTGAATCAGTAAAGATTGAAAAGAATATGTGTGATAAATAAAAAGTGCATAGCAGCTAACAGGCCTGTCCCTCAGAATTATGGAAACAGTTAACAGGACATGGAATCACCAAATGCAAAATAGATTGACAGCCAACAAGGGTACAATTTTATTTGTACCATCGATGGTGGGTGATGAGGAGGCTGGAGGCAGTTGGACCAATAAAAACTCACAATATTTTCCCCAATTCCTGGACCTGAGCTAGTTTTCAGACCCCAGATCCATTGACCAAAGGAGTTAGGTGCCCAGGAAAAAGAAACCATGGCCAGCAAATGGGAGTTATTTCCCTAGTCCTTCCCCAATGGATAAATAGTCATTTTCATTTGTTTGTAATTTTATCCTTTAGAAAAGGGAATACCCAAACATTTCTAATATCAGTGGACTCAGATCTGACTTTACACTGATACCCAGAGCCCGGAAGCATCATCCTGCCTCTTAGAAGGAGACCAGATGGGTTTTTAGCTAATACTTGGAGACGTGGTCAGTGTGTCAGGGTCTAGCACCCTGTAAATCCACTGTATCCACAAACCCATATGGTGGTTATTTTACCTTTCCCCAATTTGTAACTGGAATAGACATACTTCATGGCCCTTGGGAGAAGAACTATCATAGTGGGGAAGGTCAAGTGAAAACATCTGATACTGCCCTCCATCACCCACAGACACCAGTTAAAACAATAAGCCAAAATCAATATATTTCTGGGAAGGATGGTATTAAAAAGTACAACTCCTAAAATTCAAAAGAATGCAGGGATGGTGGTCCCCAGCATATCGTGATTTAATTCACAAGTCTTGCCCACACAAAAACTGAATAGATACCCTCAAAGGACATTAGACTATTGAAAGTCAACCAAGTGGGAGCCTCAATTGCTACTGCTATACCAGACATAGTATCTTTGCTATAGCAGGTTAACATGGCCTCTCTACATAGTATGCCATATATCAATTAATTTGGTGAAATTTCTTTTCTATCCCTATCCAAAATGGGGATTAGAATACTTTGTATTTGCATTGACAGGACAGTATACATTTATACTTTCTACCTTGGGCCATGTCATAGCACAGTATATTAGATACTTCTGTCATGATATAGTCCAATGAGGTTTTGAATATCAGGACATGCCTCAGACGACCACATTGACCCTCTATGTCAATGATATCATTCTCATCAAATTGGGTGAGCAAAAAAATGGGCTAGCACATTGCAGACCTTTGCAGGAGATAATGTGCACCAGAGGGTGGAAGATTCAGGAGCCTGCCAGGTCAATAGAATTTTTATTGGTCCAATGGACAGAGGCATGCCAGGATATGCCATCCTGCACTTCCCACACTGAAAAAGGAAGCACAACATCAGATATTCTTCAGGGTCTGGAAGCAGCATGTTCTCCATCTGGGATCAAGTTATAAAAAAGGCTGCTAGCTTTGAGTAGAGCCCAGAGGGGAAAGGTCTTTGAAGCAGGACCAGATTTTGATGACAAATAGACAAATATAGAGACTCTTACCACAGAAAGGCACAACGCCCTGAGAATCAGACCCCGAGGATAAGGACCTAGGCCAAACCATGGGCAAAGTACTAAGACCAGAAAAAGTGCCCTCTGAGGGGAAGAAACTCTTGAATGGATTGTAGATGAAATTATTATAAATAAATGTATGCTTGCAGTATATCAAAGCTTGTGGAGAAAGAGCAAGCAAAGATAGAAAAGCCAAGATTCCTTTAAAGTCTGTTAAGCAATATTAATAGGGTGCCACGACCCGCGCGGGGAACAGGGAAACGAAGGGGAGGCGAAGGGGTCTGAGAAAAAACACAGACACAGACAGACACATAAGAGAACGCCGGGGCCAGGTGGTTCTCTGAGCTCTGATGGAGACACAGAGACCCTGTCTGGCAGCAGCACGTTTAGTTTATGGTGCAAGCAGAACAGCAGGGGAGGTCAAAGGTGCTAAGGCTGGAAGGTGTATCTCAACCAAGAGATACACCTTGTGTTTTCCTCCCAGCTCGTTATAGTCCCCAAAGACTATACTTAATCAACATCTTGCCAATTCACCTTGAAGCACAACCTATTCTACTATTTTTTCTTGAGCATGCGAGTCATGAATTATATCTCAGGTTACTCGCAGAACCAAGCAGCCTTGCTATACTTGGGCTTACTAGAAACTTCCCACGCAGGCCGTTTTGCTGTAGCCTGTTTTTCACCTTACCCTGGCCTTCAGCTCACACACTCCCTACAATAGGGGAATGTTGGGTACTCGGAAACTAACAGAGGTGGGATAAAAAACACACCAGAAACTTTAGAATGTAACAGTCTCTGATTCTATAGATTTAAAAGAGAGAGTAGCTGTTCTACTGTCTGAGAGAACTCACTTAACATCGTCATTAGGTTCTTGGAAAGTGCACCTTTAAGTGAGACCACATATGTGGAAACCAATTTTGCCATAGGCTGATTGGTATAAACAAGAGTTAAGTTCTTATGGCATATTTCTAGTCATAAAAACAGCACTAAATTTTTTTAAAAGACTCAAAACACTTCTAATGTTAAACATTGAAATAAATGTGAGCTCTATGTACATTTAAGAAAGATAAATAAAAACAAGTAATACAATTGTTTTTCAATCTGCTTATTCCAGTGGTTGGAGTCTCTCTAGGCAGCTCAGGGCACAACGTGGGACCCGCCCAGGATGCCCTCCCACCGAAGGGCAGACTCACACACACCCACACTCTCTCACACTGGGACAGTCTATAGACACATCATTCACCTCGCATGGGAGTGAACCAGAGACCCCGGAGAAAACGCACGCAGACACGGGGAGGCTGTGCCAATTCGACATAGACACTGGTCCCGGCTGGGAATCCTTTTTTTTTCTCATCAACATTATAATTAAACAACATTGAACAATGTTATTCGAGGACCAGCTGCATGTGCAAGAGAAATAACACTAATGCTGATGAAATTGGTAAGGGACTGATATGAGGTCATAAAGTGCAATGCAGTCCAGACGGATAAGAAAGAAAAATAAGTGATTCAAGGAATCTGAGGCAAGAGAAAGTTGGCCAATGATAGTTCAAATATTTCTAAGGCCTAGCTTGTTGAGACAAGTTGGTAACCAATAATTTTAAAAATAATAACAAAAAAATGGGATGGGGGCCATATTTAAGTGATTCAAGAAGGTAAAAAAGCAAGGCATGATACAAAGCTGACACTTCCCCAGTGAGAATGTAATGAGACAGTGAAATGTTTCCTGGTTAGGTGGAACTTGACATTTGTTTTAACAAATTTAAAAAATGGTAGCTACTACTCTCAATGGAGACGGGATTTGACTTTAGAGCAGATCTTTTTTTTTTTTTTTTTTCTGAGAAGAATCACTGGAGTGGCTGCTTTTGGTTATGTAAATGGAAGCGCGCAGGCATCCGGACCCTTTATTTTGTGGCTTGACAAAGGCTGCCTTTCCTAAAGCCTCTTGATATTCAAATCCTCATAGAAAACAAGGAGCCTCCTGGGTAGACAGGAACAAAGACCTTGACCTCTCTTCTTTTGCTATTCCAATTTATTAGAATCTATTTAATAGATTGAGATGGTCCCAACTAATGCTTTCTGGCAGTAGAGTACACCAAAGCCCTGGGGGATTCAGTGCAGAGAAAGGGGGGCATTTGAGGGTAGGGACCGAGCTCTCTGAGCACAGCATGGTGGCTCACAAGGAAGCTTTTCTCCTCCCTGCTTCACAGCTCACTTGTCCTGCAGAGTGTTAAAATGCTGTACCTTTGGGTGCCCAAACCTAGAGCGACCTGGGTCCCATTTGGACCAGCAAGGCTATCACTGTTATGTTAATAGCCAAATGATAACCACCAACTAGAGCTGTTAGTGAACTGGTCCACTCCTCTAATTTTCTCTTCAGCAGCTGAGCAGTTCGGAATTAGAGCAAGCCTCTCTCTTTGGACTGAGTACGTTTCTAGGCTTTTTAATAATTCAGAGGGAAATGCCCAAACAGAGTAGAATAATGAGTGGAAATTACAAAATGCAATAAAGATGATCTAGGTGTAAATTTAGGGAAGCACAATTAGATTGTGATTTTAACCAAGAAACTTGAAATTACGTGGTTGCAATATATTCAGCCTGAACAACAAATGTCCCTTAACAAAGGAGACGGAGTTGATCATGGTCTCCATGTCATATTTAAAATGGAAGTTCAGAACCATACATTTGGCTCTGTGTTACCTGCAAATTTAGGGCTCTGGAACACAAATATGGCAGCTGACCTGTGGGCCAGGAATCTCCCTACCCCAGACTAACAATATTGGTAACTTGCCATCATTGAATAGGTTACAAAATTCAAAGACATCCCAATAAAATTAATCCCCAAAACAAACTCCAGATGAATGCCAATGAAGGTAAATGGAGTCCAAAACAGTATTAATCTCCCTTCTACCTGACCAAATGTGTTTTTGCCCCTGAATTCTTTATCCTGATTAATGATAAAATCATCTTCCACTCTTTTCCTACAAATTTTATCGTCCCTCCAATGATTGTCCCATTCTCCACATCTAGTAAAGCATCAGATATTAACAATTCTTTTACTTTTCTCAAATATCCCCTCTCCTCTTCATTCTCACTTTTTTTTTTTTTGGTAGTGCCCTGGTTGGGAGTCGAAACCAGGTCACAGCGTTAAGGGCGCTGAACCCTAGCCACTAGACCACCAGGAAACCCCCATTCTCATTTATCTTAATGTAGAGACATCTTTAGATCTTATCTCAGTTTTCTCCTCCTTCTAGTAACAGCCGTTCTCTTCAAGCAGGATGACTTACTTGCTCTTTTCCACTCTAAGCACGTGGCCCTACTGAAGTTTCTCACAGATACCCTTATTCTGGCCATAAGTGGAGGCACATAACCCAGGCTAGGAAGTTGGAAGGGGAGGCATAACCAAAAAGATGCGATCAGAAATTTAACTTGCTTCAAGTCGAGTTTATCGTAGAGGTCATGGTAGATGACTCTTCAGCACTGGGCCCTCCCCAAATGATTACTCTAAGTCAGTAAGTCACCATATTATTGACATTTGGAGTCAGATTTTTTTCAGTTTTATTGGTATAATTAACAATACATATTGTCTAAGTTTAAGGTTTACAGCATAATAATGACAAATGCATATTGTGAAATGAGAACCAGATTAGTTAATATCCATCACCTCATATAGTTACAAAAAAAATATTTTTTTCCTTGTGATGAGAACTTTTAGAAGCTTTCAAGTATACCATACAACAGTGTTAACTATGGCCTTCATATTCTACATTACACCCCCAGCACTTACTTATCTTACAAGGGCTGTCTGGAAAGTATACAGTCATGTTATACTTGTTATCTGACAATGGCTGGGTGTTTTGCAGACAGCCCTTGCACAACTGGAAGCTTGTCCCTTACAACTACTTTCATCTAATTCAGCCCACCCCTACCTACTGCCTCTGGGAGTTTGGTTTTTGTTTTTGGACTCCACATGTAAGTGAGATCATACAGTATTTATTTTTCTCTTTCATTTCACTTAGCCTAATGACCTCAAGATTCACACGTTGCCACAAATGGCAGGATATCCTTATTTTTTGAGGCTGAATTTTTATATCTGTATCTATATACAAGGGCTGTCTGGAAAAAAAATCCAGCCATAAATGCCTCTATTTTTCATATTATATGGCTGGATACTTTCCGGACAACCCTCGTATGTACATATAGATATAGATATGTAGATACAGGTATCATGTCTTCTCTATCCATTCATCTGTCAATGGACACTTAGGGATGCTTTCATGTCTTGGCTATTGTAAATAATGTTGCAGTAAACATGGGAATGTAGATATCCCTTTGACATAGTGATTTTGTTTTCTTTAGACATATAGATACTCAGAAGTGGAATTGTTGGATCATATGGTATTTCTATTTTTAATTTTTTGAGGAACCTTCATACTGTTTTCCATGGTGACTGTATCCATTTACATTCCCACCAACAGTGCACAAAGGTTGGAGTCAGGTAATATTTGGTTGTCGAGGACTGTTCAGTGTGTTCTAAGGTGTTTAGCAGTCTCCCTGGCTTCTACTCATTGGATGACAGTAGCACCTTTCTCCCAAATTGTGATCAAAATGTCTCCAGATACTGCCAAATGCCCCCTGGAGGACAACATTGCCCCAAGTTGAGAACCACGGGTCTAAGATACTGCTTCTCCAGTGTTAGGTTTAGGACTGGGTAGTTCTCCTGGACCGGCAACTGGCCAATGTGGCATTAAGGAGTTGTCCACTAGAGGGCTTCACTTACACAAAGGTTTCCTCATTCTTAGGAGAGTGAACCCCTCCAAAACAACCTTCTTCTTACTAGAAGTTGTGTCTACATGTAAGTAACTAAAACTGCTGCAGCCATCTCATGACCATAAAGGAACAAGCTTCAGGATGAAGCCAATATGGAGGGAGAAATGTAGAAATGTAGAGAAACGCAAGAAACTTGCATACTTACATATTGAGCAGATGATTTCCCCCCGTGTACCTACAGCAATCTTCTCTCGGGACCACTGGTTATTTTTAAATAAATAAATAGGTATACTTATATACATTTATGTATATATTTATTTGGGTATGTGCATATTTTATAATATACTCATGTATATTATAAATAGCAGTATATGAAATATACTAATATATTCTCATTTGGGTGTATGTATGTTTTTTTACATAATAAGTGTAGGAGATGCCTCCATATATGTGTATATAGAACTGCTTAATTCTTTTATTTACTGCAAATTATTCCATTTTATAGATGAAGCATAATTTATTTAACTAGTATCCTGGAGGCTTTTATGTCTTTTTTTTTTTTTTTAAAACCTTCTCTAATGCAAAGAAAGGTTCAATAAATTTACATATACCTAAGTCATTTAACATATGAGCATATGCATGGAATAAATTGTTATGTAAAAGCGTATGTGCATATGTTATTTTATTTTTTTTTTTTTTGCTTTTATGGTATGTGGGCAGCTCCCTGACTGGGAATCGAACCCAGGCCGCAGCGCCGACAGCACCAGCACCGAAGCCCCAAGCCACTACACCATCAGGGAACTCCCGCATATGTGATTTTGATAGATATTGAGAAATGTCCTAGGCAGAGGATAAACTAAATAACACTCATTAGCAACATATGACAGTGCCTGCTGCCTCTACCCTCATGAATAAGGTAAGTTATCAAAGTTTCTGCCCTTTAGTCATTTCGTGAAATATAGTATCGTCTTTTAGTTTGTGTGTCGTTCTAATGAATGAACTTCTTACATCTTTAAGAAGGAAATATAGGATGTGCTTCTTCCTACATTTAAGAATCATGTTTAATTTCTAGTTTTATGGAATGTCTATTCATATCTTTGCCCATTTTCTTATTGGGTTGTTAGGTCATTTTATTATTGACTTTAGGAGCTCTTTACGTATTCGTGGAATGGTCTCTTTGTGCCATGAATTGCAAATATTTTTTCCCAGTTTACGGTTTGTCATTTTTCTTAACTTCTGATGGCTTTCTCTATTCAAGAATTAAAAGAAAATTTAGGTGATTTATTTTATCAGTCATCTCTCTTACAGCTTTTGGGTTTTATTTCATACTTATGAAGCTCTACCCTACTCTCAGTGTGTTTTTTTAAAAATCTCTCTTTTATGGAGATTTTATGTTTTTGTATCTTAAGTTTAAATCTTTGAGCTATTTAGAAAAATGTTTAGTGTAATATATTATGTAAGACTCTAACTTTACCTTTTCCGAACAATTGTCCAATTGTACCACATGTTCTTTTCTTTCTTTTAGTTGGTGTATTTATTTATTATTGTATTTTCCATGACCAGTTGTCTCCAAATTGCTGATGAATTCTCCTTGACTTCTCACTTTCTCTTTACCTGTCCCATGACTGTTCCATAGTATTAGGGATGGGTACATTCTATAATATTTGCTATAAAAACCACTGTGAGAAGTAACATGTATGAACCTAGGATGTTGGGTTGTGTCTGTTGCTTACTAGCTGTGTGCCCATGACTTCTTAAATTCTCTTTGATTCAGTTACCTTACCTGTAGAATGAGGCTATTGTGAATACTGAGTGAGTTCATACTAGTGATGTATTTTTAAAATGGTGCCTGGTGCATAGCCAAGACTCTGTAAATATGAAGGGCTGGGGGAGTATCAGAGCCTCTAGGTCTGAAGAGGGGAGGAGAAGGAGCATTCCTAGAACGGGGAGAGCAAAGTGTATGGAGCAGGACACTAAACAATGGCTGCGCATTAGGTAGAGGGAGCAAGTCAGGCAAATTTGGCAGGGAGCGGGCTGGGGGATAAACATCCCTGCTTTGCTCTTCCTGCACCCTCCTGTTTTAAGTCAGCTGAACCCCATTGGAAGCTGGAGGAAAAGCTAGTTTACCAATGAGGGGAACTTCTCAAAGTACGAGCATCATCTCCGGCATTCTTTGACGGGTGGCATTCAATTATAACAAAAGAGAGAGACAAACCAAATACAGCCTGTTAAAAATGAGAAAGTGAATGTAACCAAAAATCTGGAAGAAATTAAAAAAAAAATTACATGAACATCTTATGTAGATTTTATTGCAAAAATAATGTATTAAAGAATTTAGCCAAGAAGATAGTACTTACAGGCAAGGCAAAAAGCAGAGGTGAAAGATTCCAAATCACAAATCTGCTGTCACCAGAATTTCCCCAGAATCTCAGAATTCTCTTACTTCATGGTCAGATTTCTTGGATATCTTCTTCTCTTCAGCAAGCGTGACATTTTCTATCCTGAAAACTTTTTAAAGTTTATGTAAAACAAATCAATCAGAGACCATTTTGAAAGTTTAAAATTCTTTACCGTGTTTTTTCTTCAAGTGGAATACTCATATATAAGTTAAAGAAATAATAGTAGGAATCACTTTTGCTTACCATGTGTCAGGCAGTGTTCTAAGGACTTTACATGTGAAATCTCATCCTCACCACAATCTATGAGACAGGGACTATTATCATCCCCACTTCCAGATGAGGAAACTAAGGCAGAGATGTTACGTGCCTCGTACAGGTTCACACTGCTAAGAGATGCAGAGTCAGAATTTGAACCCAGACTGGCTCTAGCATGCGCTCCTGGCCACGTCACCATCCTGCTGCAAGAACACTGGCCAAAATATCTGAGGGAAACATTCCTTCTTTTACACATGCCAATCATTCATTTGCTGCTCCATTACCATGTTATTTGGATTGCTCACTAGGAAAAAAAATTCTCTCTGGAAATGATACAGACAAAAAGCAAACAAAGAAATAACCCAGTGTTACAGAAACCAAAGACATATGTAAACTCAGTATGAAAGAAAACAATTTAATCAATTAGTTATTTATTATAATCAGATTTACAGTTAACTTTTATTTAGTTCATGGCCAATTGTTCTTAAATCCCTAATAAATGTTTTTGGCATTTATCAACAAAATTAGCTCAAAACTTCATTTTATTTTCTCTATTCTGTTGAATTTGGATAAAAACATTTTGCTTTAACCAAATCTGATTTAGTCATTTTCTATGAGTTATGATTCGGTCTTTATTTCTTTGCATCATGGATTACTGACAGCTTTCTAAATTATTCTAAGATTCTGGGTTTCGATGATTTTTTATTTATAATTTCTGCAAAGTTGCTGAAATCTGGCAAGTCTATAATTAATTACCCATATTAGAGAAAGCAGTTGGCTCTGACGTGAAGTAGTGGGTTTTGTTTTTCTCATCTCTACAATATTTTCTGTCATTATGTTATCACTTGCCAATCTCTATAGGGATGTCTCGGTTCTATTCTAGTAATGGAAATAGCGTATGCATTTGTGCAACACTACGTGAAGATCTAGGACTGAGAGCGAACAATATGTGTACTAAATGGAATTGAAGCATGGCAGGGAGACCCAATTTGAAATGAGGTAGGTTTCAAGCATGAGTAGAGTTGTCTAGAAAACAGGTAGGCTGGGCCTTGAAGAAACACCAAGTCAGAAGTAATGCACCTAAGTTTATAAGACAGCCCTAGTAGGAGAACAGTGCTCTGTGGGTAGCTTGGTAACCATCATTTAGCTCATTCTCATAAGTCCCCTGAATAGGTGTTCGGGACCTAAAGAGAGAGAGGACTGTAAGCAAAAATTCAAAGTATTGTTTCACTGATGGCTGTTCAATGCCAGCACCACTGGTTTGAATTTCCCCTATCAGAACTGAAGCCAGGAGGAAACGAAGCATCTCCCTTCAGTGCCTTTGGGGTAGTGCTTGGTGAGGCACCTCCAGGCAGAGCAGTGCTGAAAACAGTAAAAACCGCCATGCCCGTCAGAAGCTGAGCCTCCCTGTGGCACACTAGCAACATCTGCAGGGAACTTGGAGCCTGTGGTGCCCATCAAGTGATCCAGAGGCCTTCCTGAACATCAGCAGAACCCAGCAGAAGCCACGCTGTTAGTAGAGCAGGGTCAGATCCTGGTAGGGGAAGACAGTGCTGGTTGAAGAAGTCTGGGCTCCAGTGAGTGAACTGTGGTACCTGGCTGGTGTTTGCTGAATCAGGGTGTTCTGAGCATCTCTGAGACACCCCTGAAGACATTATACCTAAACACCTCAAGAAAGTGTTATTTCTTTTTTTTTTCCACTTTCCCAAACTTTATTAAAGGAAAAGCAATGATGATAAATTTCTAGAACACAGTCAATTTTCTGGGATTCTTCCCTCAAAAATGTGACATTTGATTTTTAAGCTTAAACACATGCCAGAGAGGTTCTCAACTGTACTAAGTAGGTGACAGGCTGAAACCCTAAAATGTTCATCTTCCAACTTTCCCCAGTCTGTGCTGTCTTTGGATCCACAAGAATTGCCTGAACAGCTACTACAGCTTCATTAATGTCTTTCTGTAGCTCTCTGAGCTCTTCTACATGCAGCAATCGCAGAATTTGAGCAGCTTCATGAAGAACTGCATCTCCTGTGTCAAAACCAAGAACGTGCTTGTCTAAAGCAACAGGCAAGCCTTCTTTTGTTTGATGTGCTTTAGCAACTGAACTGAAGCCTGTGTCAGGAGCTCCTGGACCAAAATGCAATTGCCTTAGGCATTACCATGTAATCATCATGACGCTGAATCTGGAGAAGGTTAGCCAAAGCCATTACAACAGCCTTAAAATCAGGATTATTTACATCCAAATTGATCAATGGCTCTGCGTTTTTTAGCTGCATTGTCAGCATTTTTTGTATTATCATGTACAAGATCCTGATATTTTTCAGCATTATCTCTGTATTCAAGTCTAACAGCTATACCAAGAAGCCAGTCAATTGTTTCTTGCCTGTCTTGAATCTTGAGGACAATGAACATCTATAAGAAACTTTTCCAAGAACTTGGGCCAGTCAGTGCTGTGGATGTTTCTTAAATTACCTGTCTTCGATCTTGTAGTGTCTGAGTTTCTGGTCTTCAAGCCCAACAATAAAGTTTCTAAATTCTGTTTCAACTTCATAGTTGAAGCCAGAAGGGCTGTGGTAGTCGGGGGCCGTTGGCTTGTGTGTGAACACGGTCCCTGCTTCTGGCTCTGGTCCCTTGGGCTCCGGCCGAGAGAGGAGCGCAGAGGAGGTGCGGGCGGTGCAGGCCCGAAGTGCTATTTCAAAGCGGAGGTGAAGGCCTGCATTATGCTGGTGATGCCATGAGCTAATTACTGGGTTATTCCTGTTAATGTGACTTTATTTGTACCTACAAACTTGTGGCAGCTTAACAAATGCACATATAAAATAATCTAGAGATCAGAAATCATCATCAGAACCGTTGTGGATATTTGAAGGTGGGCGCTTTGGGAACTACTGTCATAATAATTTAGAGACAAATAGAAAGGGTAACCTCATTTTGTAGGCTACCATATATAACGTCTTACTTAAGGCTAAATAAGCCAGACTTTGGGAAATGTACCAGTCTGGACTCAGGTCATTGCCTCATAGGGGTCATGGAGCCAAATGACGTCTGCATGAATCAGTGTGGGGTCTTATCCCCAAAGGGTAAGGATATATTTATATTCCAAGAGCAATATTGATTTGCCTTATTTTACTCTAACTTTAATAGCAATACTGAAGAAGTTAAACCTCAGGATACCTGTCTGCCCATAGCCCCTTTCTCCCATCTGCTTGATGTGTTGGCAGTGCGTAAGATTCTAGAACCATGAACAACCCTGGGTATGTGAGGGTCAAGCTCCAGGAATGAACCAAGCCAACTTTCTACACGCCTGATGGGATGGTGGTGACAGGGCTCAGAATCAGGAAGTATCTTGATGTACAACATTTTTGTACATCTATATCTGTGCACTGATATTCACATTACCAGAACAAAGTACCATCACTTCTAAGTTTCAAATTAATCTAGTGGCTGTAATGACAGATTCTTTGAAATCACAAGCCAAAATGACATGCTAGGATATCTTTTTTTTGGGGGGGAGGGTAGTTTCCTGGCTGAAAATCGAACCCAGCCTGTAGGGTTGAGAGCGCCAACGCCTAGCCACTACACCACCAGGGAACCCCCTAGGAAATCTTAAGTAATGGGGCTTTAAGGTAAGGAAGACAAATATCTTACAGTCAGATCCTCTTTCCCCACTGGATTGAATTTGGAAGGTCATTCAGGATACTAGAAGTTCATGCAATTGTGTTCTCATGCTACCATGGGTTCCTATTGCTATTCTATACCATTCTGGGGAGTCAGCTAATCTTTGTAGCTGCTGCTCCATTCTCTCCATTGTCTTTCTTAGCTCTTGCCATTCATAGTTTCTGACTACTCTTGGCTTTTATTGTCTCATGGCTTCTGATCATTGCCTTTTCTCTGGGTGTTCGGTTGGTTTTGTTCATTTTTTGAACTCTATTCCTACAGTAAACTGCTGACTTACTCTGTGTGTTGTACACTCAGCCTTTACAAGAGAGAATAGTGATCCATTCATTCAATCATGGCCACCTCTGTTGGGCAGCGATCTCACACCTGGGACACCTCTGTGGCAGCCAGGGCTGCAGGCTCTTGAACATTTCTGAGCCTATTTCAGAAGGAGCTTGTGAGAATAATAAAGATAACTAACACTTATGAAGTGATAACTGTGGACCAGACATTGTTCTAAATGCTTTACAGTTAGTTTGCTCTGAATAAAATTCCCTTTTTACAGGTGAGGGAGCTAAGGTAGGTAGGGGTGTGCAGGATTTCCAAGGTCACACAGCGAGTAAGCAGCAGAACCAGAATTCTAGGTGGGCAGTCTGGCTTTCAACCACTGTCTTTCCTTCAACTGAGTTTAAAGAAGCGGAGCTGGAGTTGCCGTGTGTAGCAGAGGTGGCTAGCTGAGCACCACCGATTCAAACTCAGTGTTCACAGTGGTGAGTGCTCCTGGGAAGCAGCTGGTCAGCCAAGGACTGTTTTCCAGTAGGAGCACATGACTGGTTCTAGCCAATGTGAACTGAAGCGACGTGCCTCACATTCAGGTCAAGGAGGTAAGTATCCGGTCTGCGTCCCTCGTGTTCCATTCCCCTTCCATGGAAACCTTGGAATTCACATATTTAAGATAGTAGTGCCCTGAGAAGGGAAGTGGCTAGTTCCCCGAGTGAAGTGACCGCTTGGAAAAGAACTGTGTAGGAGGAACACCTACGAGGCTTTGCATGAGGGAGAAACACACTTACACATACTGAGATGTAGGGGTTGTTTGTTATGGCAGTTAGCTCATTATGACAGCTACACCATGTGAGCATCCATTTCTCGAATAAAACTTGTAAGTTTGTTGATAAACATGTAGCTGAGATGTTCTAGCCATTCCATGTTTTGGACACTGGTATTAAGTGAAATGACCTAAAGAACTTTGACGAAGGCCCTGGGAAGAAATTTCTATAAATCTTCACTGATCTTTACTAAAGATTAGTCCATTGCAGCTACAACTTCCTTTTATTCTGCATGTGTGGCCATATGTGCAAGTATCTTTGTGTGCTAGGGCACCTTTCCCTGAACCTCCCAGAATTATCACGTAAATAATGAAGAACATTAATTAGGAAATACTGTGAATTGCTCCCGTATTTCCTGGATCTAGATTCTGATAGATCTAGGATAGCATATTTCCCAATGCTATGGGCTGAACTCTAGCCTCAGAAGAAACCAAACCTGCTGACACCTCATCATGGAGTTCTAGCCTCTGGAATGTGAGAAAATAAACTTCTGTTGTTTAGGTTGCCCAGTCCGTGGTGTTTTGGAATGGCAGTGCTAGCAAACTAACGTATCCGCAAAGGCCCTCTGTCCCTCAGAATCAACACTCTGCTTCTTCAAATCTCCTAAGTCAGCACAGGTGTAATCTTGCGCAGTGTGGGCACGATGTTCTATATATAAGCCAATCTCTAAATATTGTGAACACAAACTTTTTTGTTTGATTAATTCCATGTGCAAGCATTCTCTGCTTGTATCCTATAAAATCCTATACATTAGAAGCTGTTCCTTTATTTTATGAGTTGCGATAATCTAATTCTTCAGTTAAGTCAGGAATATCCCACTAACCTGTTGAGTGTATTTAATTGTTGAACGTCACTAACAGTGAGTTAGAAAGATTCTTTCAACAATCTCACAAATTCATTCAATGCTTTTTTCCTAAGTGAAACAGAAAAGAAAGATCTTATTCTGATAAATATTTTCCTTCAATATTCAAGGGAATATTGGGACTTTTGGGAGCATAACATGGCTTTGTTGGAGACCTCTGTTTTTGTTTAAGAGAGCATGAAAGCCTTAGAAGAACAGGTTCACTAATATCAGACTTTTTAGAGAGCTCTCCAAGAGTATTTTATGATCATGTCTTATTTAGTTTTTATAAATTATAGAATAAAGTACTTGTAAATAATACCAGTGCTTTAAATAACATGAAATAACAAGGAATGGAAACCTATTCTACCCATCTTTGTAAAAAAAATATTAAATACATGGAGATAATAGTAGTGAATATAAAATTACTTGAGAATTCTGAGAGATCTATGACAAATATTCTTGTTGTAGACTATTATTGAAAAAAACCTTCCCTAAATGCACTGTGTTTGAGAAGAAATATGGTTTAAATGTAAGATAAGGAAAGAGAACTGAACTGTGTTATTCAGTTGCATTATTCATTTTGATGCTGATGAGACTGGAACAAATCAGATAGCCTCTGCATTCCCAGGTTACACACCGATACTTTTCAAATTATCAAGAGAACAATTAAGTAGCATCACACAATTAAGTCACATGGTTCATTCTCAAAACAGCAACTGTACTCACAGCTGGATGGAGGTGCATTCTCAAAGACAGTCTAACCTTGACAGCATCTGACTTCTCCTTTGAGCCTTCTCTGCTAGTCCCTATAGATGTCACCTCTTGCACTGCTTTCAGACATGCCCAGAATAGAGCTGACGTCAAGTCCTGCCATAAATCAAGGTTCATGAATGGAGACCATAAAATTCCTAATTTATGTGCTATGTGGTGTGTGTTCCTTTTAGAGACATACAGCTATGCAAATAGAGTAACCAGAAAGCACCGGTAGAAAGGAAGCAACAGGAGTCAGTATGCTAGTTTTGTGTGAGTGTACCACCAAGCAGTACAAAAGGGCAGCTGTGGAGAGTTTCCTAAGAAGTTTGACTAAGCTATCAGAAGAGAAGCTGATAAATTTATAAAACAGATGTTTGGTGTTCATTTCCAAACTGGTCTGGTATAGTGTAGATGTCTTTTGTGCATTTACTTGGAAGGCAAGACAAACCTGTCTACGTAATCTGAGCTGGAAGATATAAAACTGAAGGATATAAAAGTTTCTACTTTCCCTTGCTTCCTTCCTGGGCTTATCCCTTTGCTAAAAGGGCTGCTATAAACATAAGCAGAGAATAAGAGCCTATTTCCTCACATATAAAAGTCATGTTCCTGGGTAATGAAGTCTCTCTCTTTTAGATCCTGTTAGCCTGTAGATGATGACACATTACTTTCACAGTTCAAATGAGAAATAAAGTTCCGAATCTGTGATATGGCTTTGGTATGAATGTATACATCAAACATTCCAAATGTATGGGTATTTGTCTAACTCTACTTATTCTAAGATTTCACTTCTTTTAAATTTATCACAAGCACTCAGGACAGAAAACCAGAATGTTTTCTATTTTATAGCATGTGTCCAAGCCCACTTTTTTTTTTTTTTTTGAGGATGTTACGTGAGACTCAAGGAGAGAAACACTATTTATTATATTTAAAAAGTTACATTGCTCATTTAGTATAAAAGAACTACATAAAACTAGTGATATTATGGGGGGAATAGCACTTAGACACAATTACCATTTCCAGATGAATTTTTCTTTTATATATTAGTATTCTATTGAAGTTCTGAAGGGAGAAAGCAGTTATGATTACTGGCAGGTATTCACAGGCATGTTTTGCTATGAGTCGTATGGGGAAAAACTAAAGATTGCCTCATCTCAACAAATCCTGTGCAGAGAACTATTTAGAGGGTCTTTGAGTAGTCAAAGTCAGCTTCTTGGTCTACTTATAAAGCTGGGGTTGGCATTGTGTCATTTAGATGGTTAATTTTTAAGTTCCTTAATAGAGCAATTCTGAGTGTCAGCATAAGTATATTGACTTTATATAAACGTAGCATTCACTCAGTATCTAGCTCCTTTATTAATTTGTTAATTAATTCATTTAATGTAGAATGCATGCTATGAGTTAGACAATCTTAACCATTGAAGATGGGTGAGTAACTGTCGTAGAAATTGCCCTTCTGAGTATATAATGGGCCAAAACTCCTAAGTGATATAAGACAAAGATAAGGTGCACAGGAGTGTTTCTTA